>CAKAJE020000737.1:0-191743 GCA_916610135.2 Macropis europaea
GTTAATATAAGAATTCTGCGAAATTCTATCACATTTGTTCAACTTACGTCGCTCCTATTTCAGACAGCTTATTGGGCTTAGCGGCATCTCAAAGCGCATGAAATGGCGAACAAAATGCACTATTAAACTTCTAGGCTAGGGCGAACAGGGACCAGATTAGATCATTTTATATTTTGGTTAATATAAGAATTCTGCGAAATTCTATCACATTTGTTCAACTTACGTCGCTCCTATTTCAGATAGCGTACTGTGCCAGGCGGCATCTTAAAGCTCGTGGAATGGCGAGTAAAATGCACTACTAAACTTCTATGATAGGGCAATCAGAGACCCGATTAGCTCATTTTATATTTTGTTTAATATAAGATTTCAGGGAAATTCTATCACATTTGTTCAATTTACGTCGCTCCTATTTCAGATAGCTTATTGGGCTAAGCGGCATCTGAAGGCGCATGAACTGGCGAGTAAAATGCACTATTAAACTTCTATGATAGGGCAATCAGAGACCCGATTAGATCATTTTATATTTTGGTTAATATAAGAATTCAACGAAATTCTATCACATTTGTTCAATTTACGTCGCTTCTATTACAGATAGCTTATTGGGCTTAGCGGCATCTCAAAGCGCATGAAATGACGAGTGAAATGCACTATTAAACTTCTAGGGTAGGGCAAACAGAGACCCGATTAGGTTATTTTATATTATGGTTAATTTAAGAATTCAGCGAAATTCTATCACATTTGTTCAATTTACGTCGCTCCTATTACAGGTAGCTTATTGGGCTACGCGGCATCTCAAAGCGCATGAAATGACGAGTGAAATGCACTATTATACTTCTAGGGTAGGGCGAACAGAGACCCGAAGAGATCATTTTACATTAAGGTGAATATAAGAATGCAGCGTAATTCTGTCACATTTGTTCAACTTACGTCGCTCCTATTTCAGATAGCGTACTGGACTAAGCGGCATCTTAAAGCGCGTGGAATGGCGAGTAAAATGCACTATTAAACTTCTATGATAGGACAATCAGAGACCCGATTAGATCATTTTATATTATGGTTAATTTAAGAATTCAGCAAAATTCTATCACATTTGTTCAATTTCCGTCGCTCCTATTTCAGATAGCGTACTGGGCTAGGCGGCATCTTAAAGCGGGTGGAATGGCGAGTAGAATGCACAATTAAAATTCTATGATAGGGCAATCAGAGACCCGATTAGATCATTTTATATTTTGGTTAATATAAGAATTCCGTGAAATTGTATCACATTTGTTCAATTTACGTCGCTCCTATTTCAAATAGCGTATTGGGCTCAGCGGCATCTCAAAGCGCATGAAATGGCGAGCAAAATGCACTATTAAATTTCTAGGGTAGGGCAAACAGAGACCCGATTAGGTCATTTTATGTTATGGTTAATTTAAGAATTGAGCGAAATTCTATCACATTCGTTCAATTTACGTCGCTCCTATTTCAGATAGCGTATTGGGCAAAGCGGCATCTCAAAGCGCATGAAATGACGAGTAAAATGCACTATTAAACTTCTAGGGTAGGGCAAGCAGAGACCCGATTAGATCATTTTATATTACGGTTAATATAAGAATGCAGCGTAATTCTATCACATTTGTTCATCTTACGTCGCTCCTATTTCAGATAGCGTACTGGGCTAGGCGGCATCTTAAAGCGCATGAAATGACGAGTGAAATGCACCATTAGACTTCTATGGTAGGGCGAACAGAGACCCGATTAGATCATTTTACGATAAGGTTAATATAAGGATTCACGGAAATTCTATCACATTTGTTCAATTTACGTCGCTCCTATTTCAGATAGCGTACTGGGCTAGGCGGCATCTCAAAGCGAATGAAATGGCGAGTGAAATGCACCATTAGACTTCTATGGTAGGGCGAACAGAGACCCGATTAGATGATTTTACATTAAGGTTAATATAAGGATTCACGGAAATTCTATCACATTTGTTCAATTTACGTCGCTCCTATTTCAGATAGCGTACTGGGCTAGGCGGCATCTCAAAGCGCATGAAATGACGAGTGAAATGCACCATTAGACTTCTATGGTAGGGCGAACAGAGACCCGATTAGATCATTTTACATTAAGGTTAATATAATGATTCACGGAAATTCTATCACATTTGTTCAATTTACGTCGCTCCTATTTCAGATAGCGTACTGAGCTAGGCGGCATCTCAAAGCGCATGAAATGACGAGTGAAATGCACCATTAGACTTCTATGGTAGGGCGAACAGAGACCCGAGTAGATGATTTTACATTAAGGTTAATATAAGGATTCACGGAAATTCTATCACATTTGTTTAATTTACGTCGCTCCTATTTCAGATAGCGTACTGGGCTAGGCGGCATCTCAAAGCGCATGAAATGACGAGTGAAATGCACCATTAGACTTCTATGGTAGGGCGAACAGAGACCCGATTAGATCATTTTACGATAAGATTAATATAAGGATTCACGGAAATTCTATCACATTTGTTCAATTTACGTCGCTCCTATTTCAGATAGCGTACTGGGCTAGGCGGCATCTAAAAGCGCATGAAATGGCGAGTATAATGCACTATTAAACTTCTAGGATAAGGCAAACAGAGACCCGATTAGATCATTTTATATTATGGTTGATGTAAGAATTCAGCGAAATTCTATCACATTTGTTCAATTTACGTCGCTCCTATTTCAGATAGCATACTGGGCTAGGCGGCATCTTAAAGCGCGTGGAATGGCAAGTAAAATGCACTATTAAACTTCTATGATAAGGCAATCAGAGACCCGATTAGATCATTTTATATTTTGGTTAACATAAGAATTCAGCGAAATTCTATCACATTTGTTCAATTTACGTCGCTCCTATTTCAGATAGCGTATTGGGCTAAGCGGCATCTCAAAGCGCATGAAATGGCGAGTAAAATGCAATGCTAAACTTCTAGGGTAAGGCAAACAGAGACCCGATTAGATCATTTTATATTATAGTTAATTTAAGAATTCAGCGAAATTCTATCACATTTGTTCAATTTACGTCGCTCCTATTTCAGATAGCGTATTGGGCTAAGCGGTATCTCAAAGCGCATGAAATGGCGAGTAAAATGCAATACTAAACTTCTAGGATAAGGCAAACAGAGACCCGATTAGATCATTTTATATTACGGTTAATATAAGAATTCAGCGTAATTCTATCACATTTGTTCTACTTACGTCGCTCCTAATTTAGATAGCGTACTGGGCTAGGCGGCATCTTAAAGCGCGTGGAATGGCGAGTAAAATGCACTGCTAAACATCTATGATAGGGCAATCAGAGACCCGATTAGATCATTTTATATTTTGTTTAATATAAGATTTCAGGGAAATTCTATCACATTTGTTCAATTTACGTCGCTCCTATTTCAGATAGCGTATTGAGCTAAGCGGCATCTCAAGGCACATGAAATGGCGAATAAAATGCGCTATTAAACTTCTAGGCTTGGGCGAACAGAGACCCGATTAGATCATTTTACATTCTGGTTCTTAAAAGAATTCAGCGAAATTCTATCACATTTGTTCAACGTACGTCGCTCCTATTTCAGATAGCGTATTGGGATAAGCGGCATCGAAAAGCGTATGAAATGGCGAGTAAAATGCACAATTAAACTACTAGGGTAGGGCAAACAGAGACCCGATTAGATCATTTTATATTGTGGTTAAATTAAGAATTCAGCAAAATTCTATCACATTTGTTCAATTTACGTCGCTCCTATTTCAGATAGCGTATTGGGCTAAGCTGCATCTCAAAGCGCATGAAATGGCCAGTAAAATGCACTATCAAACTTCTAGGATAAGGCAAACAGATACCCGATTAGATCATTTTATATTACGGTTAATATAAGAATTCAGCGTAATTCTATCACATTTGTTCAACTTACGCCGCTCCTATTTCAGGTAGCGTACTGGGCTAGGCGGCATCTTAAAGCGCGTGGAATGGCGAGTAAAATGCACTATTAAACTTCTAGGATAAGGCAAACAGAGACCCGATTAGATCATTTTATATTACGGTTAATATAAGAATGCGGCGTAATTCTTTCACATTTGTTCAATTTACGTCGCTGCTATTCCAGATAGCTTATTGTGCTTAGCGGCATCTCAAAGCGCATGAAATGGCGAGTGAAATGCACTATTAAACTTCTAGGGTAGGGCAAACAGAGACCCGATTAGATCATTTTATATTACGGTTAATATAAGAATTCAGCGTAATTCTATCACATTTGTTCAACTTACGTCGCTCCTATTTCAGATAGCGTATTGGGATAAGCGGCATCTCAAAGCGCATGAAATGGCGAGTAAAATGCACAATTAAATTATTAGAGTAGGGCAAACAGAGACCCGATTAGATCATTTTATATTATGGTTAATTTAAGAATTCAGCGAAATTCTATCACATTTGTTCAATTTACGTCGCTCCTATTTCAGATAGCGTATTGGGATAAGCGGCATCTCAAAGCGCATGAAATGGCGAGTAAAATGCACTATTAAACTTCTAGGGTAGGGCGAACAGAGACCCGATTAGATCATTTTACATTAAGGTTACTATAAGTCTTCAGCGAGATTCTATCACATTTGTTCAATTTACGTCGCTCCAATTTCAGACAGCGTACTGGGCTAGGCGGCATCTTAAAGCGTGTGGAATGGCGAGTAAAATGCACTATTAACCTTCTATGATAGGGCAATCAGAGACCAGACTAGATCATTTT
The DNA here is from genome assembly GCA_916610135.2 of Macropis europaea. NCBI lineage: Eukaryota > Metazoa > Arthropoda > Insecta > Hymenoptera > Melittidae > Macropis > Macropis europaea. Next base: position 4,745 of record CAKAJE020000737.1, read on the forward strand.
ATACTTTGGTTAATATAAGAATTCAGCGAAATTCTATCACATTTGTTCAATTTACGTCGCTCTTATTTCAGATAGCGTATTGGGCTACGCGGCATCTCAAAGCGCATGAAATGACGAGTGAAATGCACTATTATACTTCTAGGGTAGGGCGAACAGAGACCCGAAGAGATCATTTTACATTAAGGTGAATATAAGAATGCAGCGTAATTCTGTCACATTTGTTCAACTTACGTCGCTCCTATTTCAGATAGCGTATTGGGTTAAGCGTCATCTGAAAGCGCATGAAATGGCGAGTGAAATGAACTATTAAACTTCTGGGGTAGGGCGAACAGAGACCCGATTAGATCATTTTACATTAAGGTTAACATAAGTATTCAGCGAGATTCTATCACATTTGTTCAATTTACGTCGCTCCTATTTCAGACAGCTTATTGGGCTTAGCGGCATCTCAAAGCGCATGAAATGGCGAACAAAATGCACTATTAAACTTCTAGGCTAGGGCGAACAGAGACCAGATTAGATCATTTTATATTTTGGTTAATATAAGAATTCTGCGAAATTCTATCACATTTGTTCAACTTACGTCGCTCCTATTTCAGATAGCGTACTGTGCTAGGCGGCATCTTAAAGCTCGTGGAATGGCGAGTAAAATGCACAACTAAACTTCTATGATAGGGCAATCAGACACCCGATTAGCTCATTTTATATTTTGTTTAATATAAGATTTCAGGGAAATTCTATCACATTTGTTCAATTTACGTCGCTCCTATTTCAGATAGCTTATTGGGCTAAGCGGCATGTCAAAGCGCATGAAATGACGAGTGAAATGCACTGTTAAACTTCTTTGATAGGGCAATCAGAGACCCGATTATATCATTTTATATTTTGTTTAATATAAGATTTCAGGGAAATGCTATCACATTTGTTCAATTTACGTCGCTCCTATTTCAGATAGCTTATTGGGCTAAGCGGCATCTGAAGGCGCATGAACTGGCGAGTAAAATGCACTATTAAACTTCTATGATAGGGCAATCAGAGACCCGATTAGATCATTTTATATTTTGGTTAATATAAGAATTCAACGAAATTCTATCACATTTGTTCAATTTACGTCGCTTCTATTACAGATAGCTTATTGGGCTTAGCGGCATCTCAAAGCGCATGAAATGACGAGTGAAATGCACTATTATACTTCTAGGGTAGGGCGAACAGAGACCCGAAGAGATCATTTTACATTAAGGTGAATATAAGAATGCAGCGTAATTCTGTCACATTTGTTCAACTTACGTCGCTCCTATTTCAGATAGCGTATTGGGTTAAGCGTCATCTCAAAGCGCATGAAATGGCGAGTGAAATGCACTATTAAACTTCTGGGGTAGGGCGAACAGAGACCCGATTAGATCATTTTACATTAAGGTTAATATAAGTATTCAGCGAGATTCTATCACATTTGTTCAATTTACGTCGCTCCTATTTCAGACAGCTTATTGGGCTTAGCGGCATCTCAAAGCGCATGAAATGGCGAACAAAATGCACTATTAAACTTCTAGGCTAGGGCGAACAGAGACCAGATTAGATCATTTTATATTTTGGTTAATATAAGAATTCTGCGAAATTCTATCACATTTGTTCAACTTACGTCGCTCCTATTTCAGATAGCGTACTGTGCTAGGCGGCATCTTAAAGCTCGTGGAATGGCGAGTAAAATGCACTACTAAACTTCTATGATAGGGCAATCAGAGACCCGATTAGCTCATTTTATATTTTGTTTAATATAAGATTTCAGGGAAATTCTATCACATTTGTTCAATTTACGTCGCTCCTATTTCAGATAGCTTATTGGGCTAAGCGGCATGTCAAAGCGCATGAAATGACGAGTCAAATGCACTGTTAAACTTCTATGATAGGGCAATCAGAGACCCGATTATATCATTTTATATTTTGTTTAATATAAGAATTCAGGGAAATTCTATCACATTTGTTCAATTTACGTCGCTCCTATTTCAGATAGCTTATTGGGCTAAGCGGCATCTGAAGGCGCATGAACTGGCGAGTAAAATGCACTATTAAACTTCTATGATAGGGCAATCAGAGACCCGATTAGATCATTTTATATTTTGGTTAATATAAGAATTCAACGAAATTCTATCACATTTGTTCAATTTACGTCGCTTCTATTACAGATAGCTTATTGGGCTTAGCGGCATCTCAAAGCGCATGAAATGACGAGTGAAATGCAGTATTAAACTTCTAGGGTAGGGCAAACAGAGACCCGATTAGGTTATTTTATATTATGGTTAATTTAAGAATTCAGCGAAATTCTATCACATTTGTTCAATTTACGTCGCTCCTATTACAGGTAGCTTATTGGGCTCAGCGGCATCTCAAAGCGCATGAAATGACGAGTGAAATGCATTATTAAACTTCTAGGCTAGGGCGAACAGAGACCGAGCAGATCATTTTACATTATGGTTAATAAAAGAACTCAGCGAAATTCTATCACATTTGTTCAACTTACGTCGCTCCTATTTCAGATAGCGTACTGGGCTAGGCGCCATCTTAAAGAGCGTGGAATGGCGAGTAAAATGCACTGCTCAACTTTTATGATAGGGCAATCAGAGACCCGATTAGCTCATTTTATATTTTGTTTAATATAAGATTTCAGCGAGATTCTATCACATTCGTTCAATTTACGTCGCTCCAATTTCAGACAGCGTACTGGGCTAGGCGGCATCTTAAAGCGTGTGGAATGGCGAGTAAAATGCACTATTAACCTTCTATGATAGGGCAATCAGAGACCAGACTAGATCATTTTATACTTTGGTTAATATAAGAATTCAGCGAAATTCTATCACATTTGTTCAATTTACGTCGCTCTTATTTCAGATAGCGTATTGGGCTACGCGGCATCTCAAAGCGCATGAAATGACGAGTGAAATGCACTATTATACTTCTAGGGTAGGGCGAACAGAGACCCGAAGAGATCATTTTACATTAAGGTGAATATAAGAATGCAGCGTAATTCTGTCACATTTGTTCAACTTACGTCGCTCCTATTTCAGATAGCGTATTGGGTTAAGCGTCATCTCAAAGCGCATGAAATGGCGAGTGAAATGCACTATTAAACTTCTCGGGTAGGGCGAACAGAGACCCGATTAGATCATTTTACATTAAGGTTAATATAAGTATTCAGCGAGATTCTATCACATTTGTTCAATTTACGTCGCTCCTATTTCAGACAGCTTATTGGCTTAGCGGCATCTCAAAGCGCATGAAATGGCGAACAAAATGCACTATTAAACTTCTAGGCTAGGGCGAACAGAGACCAGATTAGATCATTTTATATTTTGGTTAATATAAGAATTCTGCGAAATTCTATCACATTTGTTCAACTTACGTCGCTCCTATTTCAGATAGCGTACTGTGCTAGGCGGCATCTTAAAGCTCGTGGAATGGCGAGTAAAATGCACTACTAAACTTCTATGATAGGGCAATCAGAGACCCGATTATATCATTTTATATTTTGTTTAATATAAGATTTCAGGGAAATTCTATCACATTTGTTCAATTTACGTCGCTCCTATTTCAGATAGCTTATTGGGCTAAGCGGCATCTGAAGGCGCATGAACTGGCGAGTAAAATGCACTATTAAACTTCTATGATAGGGCAATCAGAGACCCGATTAGATCATTTTATATTTTGGTTAATATAAGAATTCAACGAAATTCTATCACATTTGTTCAATTTACGTCGCTTCTATTACAGATAGCTTATTGGGCTTAGCGGCATCTCAAAGCGCATGAAATGACGAGTGAAATGCAGTATTAAACTTCTAGGGTAGGGCAAACAGAGACCCGATTAGGTTATTTTATATTATGGTTAATTTAAGAATTCAGCGAAATTCTATCACATTTGTTCAATTTACGTCGCTCCTATTACAGGTAGCTTATTGGGCTCAGCGGCATCTCAAAGCGCATGAAATGACGAGTGAAATGCATTATTAAACTTCTAGGCTAGGGCGAACAGAGACCCGAGCAGATCATTTTACATTATGGTTAATAAAAGAACTCAGCGAAATTCTATCACATTTGTTCAACTTACGTCGCTCCTATTTCAGATAGCGTACTGGGCTAGGCGCCATCTTAAAGAGCGTGGAATGGCGAGTAAAATGCACTGCTCAACTTTTATGATAGGGCAATCAGAGACCCGATTAGCTCATTTTATATTTTGTTTAATATAAGATTTCAGCGAGATTCTATCACATTCGTTCAATTTACGTCGCTCCAATTTCAGACAGCGTACTGGGCTAGGCGGCATCTTAAAGCGTGTGGAATGGCGAGTAAAATGCACTATTAACCTTCTATGATAGGGCAATCAGAGACCAGACTAGATCATTTTATACTTTGGTTAATATAAGAATTCAGCGAAATTCTATCACATTTGTTCAATTTACGTCGCTCTTATTTCAGATAGCGTATTGGGCTACGCGGCATCTCAAAGCGCATGAAATGACGAGTGAAATGCACTATTATACTTCTAGGGTAGGGCGAACAGAGACCCGAAGAGATCATTTTACATTAAGGTGAATATAAGAATGCAGCGTAATTCTGTCACATTTGTTCAACTTACGTCGCTCCTATTTCAGATAGCGTATTGGGTTAAGCGTCATCTCAAAGCGCATGAAATGGCGAGTGAAATGCACTATTAAACTTCTCGGGTAGGGCGAACAGAGACCCGATTAGATCATTTTACATTAAGGTTAATATAAGTATTCAGCGAGATTCTATCACATTTGTTCAATTTACGTCGCTCCTATTTCAGACAGCTTATTGGGCTTAGCGGCATCTCAAAGCGCATGAAATGGCGAACAAAATGCACTATTAAACTTCTAGGCTAGGGCGAACAGAGACCAGATTAGATCATTTTATATTTTGGTTAATATAAGAATTCTGCGAAATTCTATCACATTTGTTCAACTTACGTCGCTCCTATTTCAGATAGCGTACTGTGCTAGGCGGCATCTTAAAGCTCGTGGAATGGCGAGTAAAATGCACTACTAAACTTCTATGATAGGGCAATCAGAGACCCGATTATATCATTTTATATTTTGTTTAATATAAGATTTCAGGGAAATTCTATCACATTTGTTCAATTTACGTCGCTCCTATTTCAGATAGCTTATTGGGCTAAGCGGCATCTGAAGGCGCATGAACTGGCGAGTAAAATGCACTATTAAACTTCTATGATAGGGCAATCAGAGACCCGATTAGATCATTTTATATTTTGGTTAATATAAGAATTCAACGAAATTCTATCACATTTGTTCAATTTACGTCGCTTCTATTACAGATAGCTTATTGGGCTTAGCGGCATCTCAAAGCGCATGAAATGACGAGTGAAATGCAGTATTAAACTTCTAGGGTAGGGCAAACAGAGACCCGATTAGGTTATTTTATATTATGGTTAATTTAAGAATTCAGCGAAATTCTATCACATTTGTTCAATTTACGTCGCTCCTATTACAGGTAGCTTATTGGGCTCAGCGGCATCTCAAAGCGCATGAAATGACGAGTGAAATGCATTATTAAACTTCTAGGCTAGGGCGAACAGAGACCCGAGCAGATCATTTTACATTATGGTTAATAAAAGAACTCAGCGAAATTCTATCACATTTGTTCAACTTACGTCGCTCCTATTTCAGATAGCGTACTGGGCTAGGCGCCATCTTAAAGAGCGTGGAATGGCGAGTAAAATGCACTGCTCAACTTTTATGATAGGGCAATCAGAGACCCGATTAGCTCATTTTATATTTTGTTTAATATAAGATTTCAGCGAGATTCTATCACATTCGTTCAATTTACGTCGCTCCAATTTCAGACAGCGTACTGGGCTAGGCGGCATCTTAAAGCGTGTGGAATGGCGAGTAAAATGCACTATTAACCTTCTATGATAGGGCAATCAGAGACCAGACTAGATCATTTTATACTTTGGTTAATATAAGAATTCAGCGAAATTCTATCACATTTGTTCAATTTACGTCGCTCTTATTTCAGATAGCGTATTGGGCTACGCGGCATCTCAAAGCGCATGAAATGACGAGTGAAATGCACTATTATACTTCTAGGGTAGGGCGAACAGAGACCCGAAGAGATCATTTTACATTAAGGTGAATATAAGAATGCAGCGTAATTCTGTCACATTTGTTCAACTTACGTCGCTCCTATTTCAGATAGCGTATTGGGTTAAGCGTCATCTCAAAGCGCATGAAATGGCGAGTGAAATGCACTATTAAACTTCTCGGGTAGGGCGAACAGAGACCCGATTAGATCATTTTACATTAAGGTTAATATAAGTATTCAGCGAGATTCTATCACATTTGTTCAATTTACGTCGCTCCTATTTCAGACAGCTTTTTGGGCTTAGCGGCATCTCAAAGCGCATGAAATGGCGAACAAAATGCACTATTAAACTTCTAGGCTAGGGCGAACAGAGACCAGATTAGATCATTTGTATATTTTGGTTAATATAAGAATTCTGCGAAATTCTATCACATGTTGTTCAACTTACGTCGCTCCTATTTCAGATAGCGTACTGTGCTAGGCGGCATCTTAAAGCTCGTGGAATGGCGAGTAAAATGCACTACTAAACTTCTATGATAGGGCAATCAGAGACCCGATTAGATCATTTTATATTTTGGTTAATATAAGAATTCAACGAAATTCTATCACATTTGTTCAACTTACGTCGTTCCTATTTCAGATAGCGTACTGGACTAAGCGGCATCTTAAAGCGCGTGGAATGGCGAGTAAAATGCACTATTAAACTTCTATGATAGGACAATCAGAGACCCGATTAGATCATTTTATACTTATGGTTAATTAAGAATTCAGGCAAAATTCTATCACATCGTTCAATTTCCGTCGCTTCTATTTCAGATAGCGTACTGGGCTAGCGGCATCTTAAAGCGGGTGGAATGGCGAGTAGAATGCACAATTAAAATTCTATGATAGGGCAATCAGAGACCCGATTAGATCATTTTATATTTTGGTTAATATAAGAATTCAGTGAAATTCTATCACATTTGTTCAATTTACGTCGCTCCTATTTCAAATAGCGTATTGGGCTCAGCGGCATCTCAAAGCGCATGAAATGGCGAGCAAAATGCACTATTAAATTTCTAGGGTAGGGCAAACAGAGACCCGATTAGGTCCATTTTATGTTATGGTTAATTTAAGAATTCAGCGAAATTCTATCACATTTGTTCAACTTACGTCGCTCCTATTTCAAATAGCGTACTGAGCTAAGCGGCATCTCAAAGCGCATGAAATGGCGAGCAAAATCCACTATTAAACTTCTAGGGTAGAGCAAACAGAGACCCGATTAGATCATTTTGTACTATGGTTAATTTAAGAATTCAGCAAAATTCTATCACATTTGTTCAATTTACGTCGCTCCTATTGCAGATAGCGAACTGGCTATGCGGCATCTTAAAGCGTTCGGAATGGCGAGGTAAAATGCACTATTAAACTTCTATGCTAGGGCAATCAGAGACCCCGATTAGATCATTTATATTTTGGTTAATATAAGAATTCAGTGAAATTCTATCACATTTGTTCATTTACGTCGCTCCTATTTCAGATAGCGTATTGGGCAAAGCGGCATCTCAAACCGTATGAAATGGCGAATAAAATGAACTATTAAAGTTCTAGACTCGGGCGGACAGAGATCCGATTAGATCATTTTACATTATGGTTAATAAAAGAATTCAGTGAAATTCTATCACATTTGTTCAACTTATATCGCTCCAATTTCGGATAGCGTATTAGGCTAAGCGGCATCTCAAAGCGCATGAAATGGCGAGTAAAATGCGCTATTAAACTTCTAGGATAAGGCAAACGGAGACCCGATTAGTTCATTTTATATTACGGTTAATATAAGAATCAGCGTAATTCTATCACATTTGTTCATCTTACGTCGCTCCTATTTCAGATAGCCTACTGGGCTAGGCGGCATCTTAAAGCGCGTGGAAGGGCGAGTAAAATGCACTATTATACTTCTAGGGTAGGGCGAACAGAGACCCGATGAAATCATTTTACATTAAGGTGAATATAAGAATGCAGCGTAATTCTGTCACATTTGTTCAACTTACGTCGCTCCTATTTCAGATAGCGTATTGGGTTAAGCGTCATCTCAAAGCGCATGAAATGACGAGTGGCATGCACTATTAAACTTCTAGGGTAGGGCGAACAGAGACCCGATTAGATCATTTTACATTAAGGTTAATATAAGTATTCAGCGAGATTCTATCACACTTGTTCAATTTGCGTCGCTTCTATTTCTGACAGCGTACTGGGCTAGGCGGCATCTTAAAGCGCGTGGAATGGCGAGTAAAATGCACTATTAACCATCTATGATAGGGCAATCAGAGACTAGATTAGATCATTTTATACTTTGGTTAATATAAGAATTCAGCGAAATTCTATCACATTTGTTCAATTTACGTCGCTCCTATTTCAGATAGCGTATTGGGCTAAGCGGCATCTCAAAGCGTATGAAATGACGAGTGAAATGCACTATTCAACTTCTAGGGTAGGGCAAACAGGGACCCGATTAGGTCATTTTATATTATAGTTAATTTAAGAATTCAGCGAAATTCTATCACATTTGTTCAATTTACGTCGTTCCTATTTCAGATAGCGTATTGTGCTAAGCGGCATCTCAAAGCGCATGAAATGGCAAGTAAAATTCACTTTTAAACTTCTAGGGTGAGGCAAACAGAGACCCGATTAGATCATTTTATATTACGGTTAATATAAGAATTCAGCGTAATTCTATCACATTTGTTCAACTTACGTCGTTCCTATTTCAGATAGCGTACTGGACTAAGCGGCATCTTAAAGCGCGTGGAATGGCGAGTAAAATGCACTATTAAACTTCTATGATAGGGCAATCAGAGACCCGATTAGATCATTTTATATTATGGTTAATTTAAGAATTCAGCAAAATTCTATCACATTTGTTCAATTTCCGTCGCTCCTATTTCAGATAGCGTACTGGGCTTGGCGGCATCTTAAAGCGGGTGGAATGGCGAGTAGAATGCACAATTAAAATTCTATGATAGGGCAATCAGAGACCCGATTAGATCATTTTATATTTTGGTTAATATAAGAATTCAGTGAAATTGTATCACATTTGTTCAATTTACGTCGCTCCTATTTCAAATAGCATATTGGGCTCAGCGGCATCTCAAAGCGCATGAAATGGCGAGCAAAATGCACTATTAAATTTCTAGGGTAGGGCAAACAGAGACCCGATTAGGTCATTTTATGTTATGGTTAATTTAAGAATTCAGCGAAATTCTATCACATTTGTTCAACTTACGTCGCTCCTATTTCAAATAGCGTACTGAGCTAAGCGGCATCTCAAAGCGCATGAAATGGCGAGCAAAATGCACTATTAAACTTCTAGGGTAGAGCAAACAGAGATCCGATTAGATCATTTTGTACTATGGTTAATTTAAGAATTCAGCAAAATTCTATCACATTTGTTCAATTTACGTCGCTCCTATTGCAGATAGCGTATTGGGCAAAGCGGCATCTCAAACCGTATGAAATGGCGAATAAAATGAACTATTAAAGTTCTAGACTCGGGCGGACAGAGATCCGATTAGATCATTTTACATTATGGTTAATAAAAGAATTCAGTGAAATTCTATCACATTTGTTCAACTTATATCGCTCCAATTTCAGATAGCGTATTAGGTTAAGCGGCATCTCAAAGCGCATGAAATGACGAGTAAAATGCACTATTAAAGTTCTAGGGTAGGGCAAACAGAGACCCGATTAGATCATTTTATATTATGGTTAATTTAAGAATTGAGCGAAATTCTATCACATTCGTTCAATTTACGTCGCTCCTATTTCAGATAGCGTATTGGGCAAAGCGGCATCTCAAAGCGCATGAAATGACGAGTAAAATGCACTATTAAACTTCTAGGGTAGGGCAAGCAGAGACCCGATTAGATCATTTTATATTATGGTTAATTTAAAAATTCAGCAAAATTCTATCACATTCGTACAATTTAGGTCGCTCCTATTTCAGATAGCGTATTGGGCTAAGCGGCATCTCAAAGCGCATGAAATGGCGAGTGAAATGCACTATAAGACTTCTATGGTAGGGCGAACAGAGACCAGATTAGATCTTTTTACATTCTGGTTAATAAAATAATTCAGCGAAATTCCATCACATTTGTTCAACTTTCGTCGCTCCTATTTCAGATAGCGTATTGAGCTACGCGGCATCTCGAAGCGCATGAAATGGCGAGTATAATGCACTATTAAACTTCTAGGATAAGGCAAACAGATACCCGATTAGATCATTTTATATTATGGTTAATTTAAGAATTCAGCAAAATTCTATCACATTTGTTCAATTTACGTCGCTCCTATTTCGGATAGCGTACTGGGCTAGGCGGCATCCTAAAGCGCGTGGACTGGCGAGTAAAATGCACTATTAAACTTGTATGATAGGGCAATCAGAGACGCGATTAGATCATTTTATATTTTGTTTAATACAAGATTTCAGGGAAATTCTATCACATTTGTACAATTCGTGTCGCTCATATTTCAGATAGCGTATTGGGCTAAGCGGCATCTCAAAGCGCATGGAATGGCGAGTAAAATGCACTATTAAACTCCTAGGGTAGGGCAAACAGAGACCCGATTAGATCATTTTATATTATGGTTAATTTAAGAATTCAGCAAGATTCTATCACATTTGGTCATCTTACGTCGCTCCTATTTCAGATAGCGTACTGGGCTAGGCGGCATCTTAAAGCGCGTGGAAGGGCGAGTAAAATGCACTACTAAACTTCTATGATAGAGCAATCAGAGACCCGATTAGATCATTTTATATTTTGTTTAATATAAGATTTCAGGGAAATTCTATCACATTTGTTCAATTTACGTCGCTCCTATTTCCGATAGCTTATTGGGCTTAGCGGCATCTCAAAGCGCATAAAGTGACGAGTGAAATGCACTATTAAACTTCTAGGGTAGGGCAAACAGAGACCCGATTAGATCATTTTATATTATGGTTAATTTAAGAATTCAGCAAAATTCTATCACATTTGTTCGACTTACGTCGCTCCTATTTCAGATAGCGTATTGGGCTAGGCGGCATCTCAAAGCGCATGAAATGGCAAGTAAAATGCACTTTTAAACATCTAGGGTAGGGCAATCAGTGACCCGATTAGATCATTTTATATTATAGTTAATTTAAGAATTCAGCGAAAGTCTATCACATTTGTTCAATTTACGTCTCTCCTATTTCAGATAGCGTATTGGGCTAGGCGGCATCTCAAAGCGCATGAAATGTCGAGTAAGATGTACTATTAAACTTCTAGGATAAGGCAAACAGAGAACCGATTAGATCATTTTATATTACGGATAATATAAGAATTCAGCGTAATTCTATCACATTTGTTCAACTTACGCCGCTCCTGCTTGAGATAGCGTACTGGACTAGGCGGCAACTTAAAGCGCGTGGAATGGCGAGTAAAGTGCAGTACTAAACTTCTATGATAGGGCAATCGGAGTCCCGATTAGATCATTTTATATTTTGTTTAATATAAGATTTCAGGGAAATTCTATCACATTTGTTCAATTTACGTCGCTCCTATTTCAGATAGCGTATTGGGCTAAGCGGCATCTCAAAGCGCATGAAATGTCGAATAAAATTGCACTATTAAACTTCTAGGCTAGGGCAAACAGAGACCCGATTAGATCATTTTACATTAAGGTTAATATAAGAATTCAGGGAACTTCTATCACATTTGTTCAATTTACGTCGCTCCTATTTCAGATAGCGTATTGGGCTAAGCGGCATCTCAAAGCGCATTAAATGGCGAGCAAAATGCACTATTAAACTTCTAGGGTATGGCAAACAGAGACCCGATTATATCATTTTATATTATGGTTAATTTAAGAATTCAACGAAATTCTATCACACTTGTTCAATTTACGTCGCTCCTATTTCAGAAAGCGTATTGGGCTAAGCGGCATCTCAAAGCGCATGAAATGGCGAGCAAAATGCACTATTAAACTTCTAGGGTAGGGCAAACAGAGACCCGATTAGATCATTTTATATTATTGTTAATTTAATCATTAAGCAAAATTCTATCACATTTGTTCAATTTACGTCGTTCCTATTTCAGATAGCGTACTGGGCTAGGCGGCATCTCAAAGCGCATGAAATAGCGAGTGAAATGCACTATTAAACTTCTAGGGTAGGGCGAACAGAGACCCGATGAGATCATTTTATATTATGGTTAATTTAAGAATTCAACGAAATTCTATCACACTTGTTCAATTTACGTCGCTCCTATTTCAGATAGCGTATTGGGCTAAACGGCACCTCAAAACGCATGAAATGGCGAGTACAATGCACTATTAAACTTCTAGGGTAAGGCAAACAGGGACCCGATTAGATCATTTTATATTACGGTTAATATAAGAATTCAGCGTAATCCTATCACATTTGTTAAACTTACGTCGCTCCTATTTCAGATAGCGTACTGGGCTAGGCGGCATCATATAGCACGTGGAAGGGCGAGTAAAATGCACTATTAAACTTCTAGGGTAGGGCAAACAGAGACCCTATTAGATCATTTTATATTAAGGTTAATTTAAGAATTCAGCAAAATTCTATCACATTTGTTCAACTTACGTCGCTCCTATTTCAGATAGCGTACTGGGCTAGGCGGCATCTTAAATCGCGTGGAATGGCGGGTAAATTGCACTATTAAACTTCTATGATAGGGCAATCAGAGACCCAATTAGATCATTTTATATTTTGTTCAATATAAGATTTCAGGGAAATTCTATCACATTTGTTCAATTTACGTCGCTCCTATTTCAGATAGCGTATTGGGCTACGCGGCATCTCAAAGCGCATGAAATGGCGAATAAAATGCACTACTAAACTTCTAGGCTAGGGCGAACAGAGACTCGATTAGATCATTTTATATTATGGTTAATTTAAGAATTCAGCGGAATTCTATCACATTTGTTCAATTTACGACGCTCCTATTTCAGATAGCGTACTGGGCTAGACGGCATCTTAAAGCGCGTGGAAGGGCGAGTAAAATGCACTACTAAACTTCTATGATAGGGCAATCAGAGACCCGATTAGATCATTTTATATTTTGTTCAATATAAGATTTCGGGGAAATTCTATCACATTTGTTCAATTTACGTCGCTCTATTTCAGATAGCGTATTGGGCTAGACGGTATCTTAAAGCGCCTGGAAGGGCGAGTAAAATGCACTACTAAACTTCTATGATAGGGCAATCAGAGCCCCAATTAGATCATTTTATATTTTGTTCAATATAAGATTTCAGGGAAATTCTATCACATTTGTTCAATTTACGTCGCTCCTATTTCAGATAGCGTATTGGGCTAAGCGGCATCTCAAAGCGCATGTAATGACGAGTAAAATGCACTATTAAACTTCTATGGTAGGGCAAACAGAGACCCGATTAGATACTTTTATATTATAGTTAATTTGAGAATTCAGCGAAATTCTACCACATTTGTTCTATTTACGTCGCTCCTATTTCAGATAGCGTATTGGGCTAAGCGGCATCTCTAAGCGCATGAAATGGCGAGTAAAATGCACTATTAATCTTCTAGGGTAAGGCAAACAGAGACCCGATTGGATCATTTTATATTATGGTTAATATAAGAATTCAGCGTAATTCTATCACATTTGTTCAACTTACGTCGCTCCTGTTTCAGATAGCGTACTGGGCTAGACGGCATCTTAAAGCGCGTGGAAGGGCGAGTAAAATGCACTATTAAACTTCTAGGATAAGCCAAACAGATACCCGATTAGATCATTTTATATTACGGTTAATATAAGAATTCAGCGTAATTCTATCACATTTGTTCTACTTACGTCGCTCCTAATTTAGATAGCGTACTGGGCTAGGCGGCATCTTAAGCGCGTGGAATGGCGAGTAAAATGCACTGCTAAACATCTATGATAGGGAAATCAGAGACCCGATTAGATCATTTTATATTTTGTTTAATATAAGATTTCAGGGAAATTCTATCACATTTGTTCAATTTACGTCGCTCCTATTTCAGATAGCGTATTGGGCTAAGCGGCATCTCAAGGCACATGAAATGGCGAATAAAATGCGCTATTAAACTTCTAGGCTTGGGCGAACAGAGACCCGATTAGATCATTTTACATTCTGGTTCTTAAAAGAATTCAGCGAAATTCTATCACATTTGTTCAACGTACGTCGCTCCTATTTCAGATAGCGTATTGGGATAAGCGGCATCGAAAAGCGTATGAAATGGCGAGTAAAATGCACAATTAAACTACTAGGGTAGGGCAAACAGAGACCCGATTAGATCATTTTATATTGTGGTTAATTTAAGAATTCAGCAAAATTCTATCACATTTGTTCAATTTACGTCGCTCCTATTTCAGATAGCGTATTGGGCTAAGCTGCATCTCAAAGCGCATGAAATGGCCAGTAAAATGCACTATCAAACTTCTAGGATAAGGCAAACAGAGACCCGATTAGATCATTTTATATTACGGTTAATATAAGAATTCAGCGTAATTCTATCACATTTGTTCAACTTACGCCGCTCCTATTTCAGGTAGCGTACTGGGCTAGGCGGCATCTTAAAGCGCGTGGAATGGCGAGTAAAATGCACTATTAAACTTCTAGGATAAGGCAAACAGAGACCCGATTAGATCATTTTATATTACGGTTAATATAAGAATGCGGCGTAATTCTTTCACATCTGTTCAATTGACGTCGCTGCTATTCCAGATAGCTTATTGTGCTTAGCGGCATCTCAGAGCGCATGAAATGGCGAGTGAAATGCACTCTTAAACTTCTAGGGTACGGCAAACAGAGACCCGATTAGATCATTTTATATTATGGTTAATTTAAGATGTCAGCGAAATTCTATCACATTTGTTCAACTTACGTCGCTCCTATTTCTGATAGCGTATTGGGATAAGCGGCATCTCAAAGCGCATGAAATGGCGAGTAAAATGCACAATTAAATTATTAGGGTAGGGCAAACAGAGACCCGATTAGATCATTTTATGTTATGGTTAATATAAGAATTCAGCGTAATTCTATCACATTTGTTCAACTTATGTCGCTCCTATTTCACGTAGCGTACTGGGCTAGACGGCATCTTAAAGCGCGTGAAATGGCGAGTAAAATGCACTATTAAACTTCTAGGATAAGGCAAACAGAGACCCGATTAGATCATTTTATATTACGGTTAATATAAGAATGCGGCGTAATTCTTTCACATTTGTTCAATTTACGTCGCTGCTATTCCAGATACCTTATTGTGCTTAGCGGCATCTCAAAGCGCATGAAATGGCGAGTAAAATGCGCTATTAAACTTCTAGGATAAGGCAAACGGAGACCCGATTAGTTCATTTTATATTACGGTTAATATAAGAATTCAGCGTAATTCTATCACATTTGTTCATCTTACGTCGCTCCTATTTCAGATAGCCTACTGGACTAAGCGGCATCTTAAAGCGCGTGGAATGGCGAGTAAAATGCACTATTAAACTTCTATGATAGGGCAATCAGAGACCCGATTAGATCATTTTATATTATGGTTAATTTAAGAATTCAGCAAAATTCTATCACATTTGTTCAATTCCCGTCGCTCCTATTTCAGATAGCGTACTGGGCTAGGCGGCATCTTAAAGCGGGTGGAATGGCGAGTAGAATGCACAATTAAAATTCTATGATAGGGCAATCAGAGACCCGATTAGATCATTTTATATTTTGGTTAATATAAGAATTCAGTGAAATTCTATCACATTTGTTCAATTTACGTCGCTCCTATTTCAAATAGCGTATTGGGCTCAGCGGCATCTCAAAGCGCATGAAATGGCGAGCAAAATGCACTATTAAATTTCTAGGGTAGGGCAAACAGAGACCCGATTAGGTCATTTTATGTTATGGTTAATTTAAGAATTCAGCGAAATTCTATCACATTTGTTCAATTTACGTCGCTCCTATTGCAGATAGCGTATTGGGCAAAGCGGCATCTCAAACCGTATGAAATGGCGAATAAAATGAACTATTAAAGTTCTAGACTCGGGCGGACAGAGATCCGATTAGATCATTTTACATTATGGTTAATAAAAGAATTCAGTGAAATTCTATCACATTTGTTCAACTTATATCGCTCCAATTTCAGATAGCGTATTAGGCTAAGCGGCACCTCAAAGCGCATGAAATGACGAGTAAAATGCACTATTAAAGTTCTAGGGTAGGGCAAACAGAGACCCGATTAGATCATTTTATATTATGGTTAATTTAAGAATTGAGCGAAATTCTATCACATTCGTACAATTCAGGTCGCTCCTATTTCAGATAGCGTATTGGGCTAAGCGGCATCTCAAAGCGCATGAAATGGCGAGTGAAATGCACTATAAGACTTCTATGGTAGGGCGAACAGAGACCAGATTAGATCTTTTTACATTCTGGTTAATAAAATAATTCAGCGAAATTCTATCACATTTGTTCAACTTTCGTCGCTCCTATTTCAGATAGCGTATTGAGCTACGCGGCATCTCGAAGCGCATGAAATGGCGAGTATAATGCACTATTAAACTTCTAGGATAAGGCAAACAGATACCCGATTAGATCATATTATATTATGGTTAATTTAAGAATTCAGCAAAATTCTATCACATTTGTTCAATTTACGTCGCTCCTATTTCGGATAGCGTACTGGGCTAGGCGGCATCCTAAAGCGCGTGGAGTGGCGAGTAAAATGCATTATTAAACTTGTATGATAGGGCAATCAGAGACGCGATTAGATCATTTTATATTTTGTTTAATACAAGATTTCAGGGAAATTCTATCACATTTGTTCAATTCGTGTCGCTCATATTTCAGATAGCGTATTGGGCTAAGCGGCATCTCAAAGCGCATGAAATGGCGAGTAAAATGCACTATTAAACTCCTAGGGTAGGGCAAACAGAGACCCGATTAGATCATTTTATATTATGGTTAATTTAAGAATTCAGCAAGATTCTATCACATTTGGTCATCTTACGTCGCTCCTATTTCAGATAGCGTACTGGGCTGGGCGGCATCTTAAAGCGCGTGGAAGGGCGAGTAAAATGCACTACTAAACTTCTATGATAGAGCAATCAGAGACCCGATTAGATCATTTTATATTTTGTTTAATATAAGATTTCAGGGAAATTCTATCACATTTGTTCAATTTACGTCGCTCCTATTTCCGATAGCTTATTGGGCTTAGCGGCATCTCAAAGCGCATAAAGTGACGAGTGAAATGCACTATTAAACTTCTAGGGTAGGGCAAACAGAGACCCGATTAGATCATTTTATATTATGGTTAATTTAAGAATTCAGCAAAATTCTATCACATTTGTTCAACTTACGTCGCTCCTATTTCAGATAGCGTATTGGGCTAAGCGGCCTCTCAAGGCGCATGAAATGGCGAGTAAAATGCGCTATTAAACTTCTAGGATAAGGCAAACGGAGACCCGATTAGTTCATTTTATATTGCGGTTAATATAAGAATTCAGCGTAATTCTATCACATTTGTTCATCTTACGTCGCTCATATTTCAGATAGCGTATTGGACTAAGCGGCCTCTCAAAGCGCATGAAATGGCGAGTAAAATGCGCTATTAAACTTCTAGGATAAGGCAAACGGAGACCCGATTAGTTCATTTTATATTACGGTTAATATAAGAATTCAGCGTAATTCTATCACATTTGTTCATCTTACGTCGCTCATATTTCAGATAGCGTATTGGACTAAGCGGCCTCTCAAAGCGTATGAAATGACGAGTGAAATGCACTATTCAACTCCTAGGGTAGGGCAAACAGGGACCCGATTAGATCATTTTATATTATGGTTAATTGAAGAATTCAGCGAAATTCTATCACATTTGTTCAATTTACGTCGTTCCTATTTCAGATAGCGTATTGTGCTAAGCGGCATCTCAAAGCGCATGAAATGGCAAGTAAAAGGCACTTTTAAACATCTAGGGTAGGGCAATCAGTGACCCGATTAGATCATTTTATATTATAGTTAATTTAAGAATTCAGCGAAAGTCTATCACATTTGTTCAATTTACGTCGCTCCTATTTCAGATAGCGTATTGGGCTATGCGGCATCTTAACGCGCTCGGAATGGCGAGTAAAATGCACTATTAAACTTCTATGCTAGGGCAATCAGAGACCCGATTAGATCATTTTATATTTTGGTTAATATAAGAATTCAGTGAAATTCTATCACATTTGTTCAATTTACGTCGCTCCTATTTCAGATAGCGTATTAGGCTAAGCGGCATCTCAAAGCGCATGAAATGGCGAGTAAAATGCACTATTAAAGTTCTAGGGTAGGGCAAACAGAGACCCGATTAGATCATTTTATATTATGGTTAATTTAAGAATTGAGCGAAATTCTATCACATTCGTTCAATTCGTGTCGCTCATATTTCAGATAGCGTATTGGGCTAGGCGGCATCTCAAAGCGCATGAAATGACGAGTGAAATGCACTATTATACTTCTAGGGTAGGGCGAACGGAGACCCGAAGAGATCATTTTACATTAAGGTGAATATAAGAATGCAGCGTAATTCTGTCACATTTGTTCAACTTACGTCGCTCCTATTTCAGATAGCGTATTGGGTTAAGCGTCATCTCAAAGCGCATGAAATGACGAGTGACATGCACTATTATACTTCTAGGGTAGGGCGAACAGAGACCCGATTAGATCATTTTACATTAAGATTAATATAAGAATTCAGGGAAATTCTATCACATTTGTTCAATTTACGTCGCTGCTATTTCAGATAGCGTATTGGGCTAAGCGGCATCTCAAAGCGCATGAAATGGCGAGCAAAATCCACTATTAAACTTCTAGGGTATGGCAAACAGAGCCCCGATTAGATCATTTTATGTTATGGTTAATATAAGAATTCACGGAAATTCTATCACATTTGTTCAACTTACGTCGTTCCTATTTCAGATAGCGTACTGGACTAAGCGGCATCTTAAAGCGCGTGGAATGGCGAGTAAAATGCACTATTAAACTTCTATGATAGGGCAATCAGAGACCCGATTAGATCATTTTATATTATGGTTAATTTAAGAATTCAGCAAAATTCTATCACATTTGTTCAATTTCCGTCGCTCCTATTTCAGATAGCGTACTGGGCTTGGCGGCATCTTAAAGCGGGTGGAATGGCGAGTAGAATGCACAATTAAAATTCTATGATAGGGCAATCAGAGACCCGATTAGATCATTTTATATTTTGGTTAATATAAGAATTCAGTGAAATTCTATCACATTTGTTCAATTTACGTCGCTCCTATTTCAAATAGCATATTGGGCTCAGCGGCATCTCAAAGCGCATGAAATGGCGAGCAAAATGCACTATTAAATTTCTAGGGTAGGGCAAACAGAGCCCCGATTAGATCATTTTATGTTATGGTTAATTTAAGAATTCAGCGAAATTCTATCACATTTGTTCAACTTACGTCGCTCCTATTTCAGATAGCGTATTGGGTTAAGCGTCATCTCAAAGCGCATGAAATGACGAGTGACATGCACTATTATACTTCTAGGGTAGGGCGAACAGAGACCCGATTAGATCATTTTACATTAAGGTTAATATAAGTATTCAGCGAGATTCTATCACACTTGTTCAATTTGCGTCGCTTCTATTTCAGACAGCGTACTGGGCTAGGCGGCATCTCAAAGCGCATGAAATGGCAAGTAAAATGCTCTATTAAACTTCTAGGATAGGGCAATCAGTGACCCGATTAGATCATTTTATATTATAGTTAATTTAAGAATTCAGCGAAATTCTATCACATTTGTTCAATTTACGTCGCTCCTATTTCATATAGCTAATTGGGCTATGCGGCATCTCAAAGCGCATGCAATTACGAGTGAAATGCACTATTAAACTTCTATGGTAGGGCGAACAGAGACCAGATTAGATCTTTTTACATTCTGGTTAATAAAATAATTCAGCGAAATTCTATCACATTTGTTCAACTTTCGTCGCTCCTATTTCAGATAGCGTATTGAGCTACGCGGCATCTCGAAGCGCATGAAATGGCGAGTATAATGCACTATTAAACTTCTAGGATAAGGCAAACAGATACCCGATTAGATCATATTATATTATGGTTAATTTAAGAATTCAGCAAAATTCTATCACATTTGTTCAATTTACGTCGCTCCTATTTCGGATAGCGTACTGGGCTAGGCGGCATCCTAAAGCGCGTGGAGTGGCGAGTAAAATGCACTATTAAACTTGTATGATAGGGCAATCAGAGACGCGATTAGATCATTTTATATTTTGTTTAATACAAGATTTCAGGGAAATTCTATCACATTTGTTCAATTCGTGTCGCTCATATTTCAGATAGCGTATTGGGCTAAGCGGCATCTCAAAGCGCATGAAATGGCGAGTAAAATGCACTATTAAACTCCTAGGGTAGGGCAAACAGAGACCCGATTAGATCATTTTATATTATGGTTAATTTAAGAATTCAGCAAGATTCTATCACATTTGGTCATCTTACGTCGCTCCTATTTCAGATAGCGTACTGGGCTGGGCGGCATCTTAAAGCGCGTGGAAGGGCGAGTAAAATGCACTACTAAACTTCTATGATAGAGCAATCAGAGACCCGATTAGATCATTTTATATTTTGTTTAATATAAGATTTCAGGGAAATTCTATCACATTTGTTCAATTTACGTCGCTCCTATTTCCGATAGCTTATTGGGCTTAGCGGCATCTCAAAGCGCATAAAGTGACGAGTGAAATGCACTATTAAACTTCTAGGGTAGGGCAAACAGAGACCCGATTAGATCATTTTATATTATGGTTAATTTAAGAATTCAGCAAAATTCTATCACATTTGTTCAACTTACGTCGCTCCTATTTCAGATAGCGTATTGGGCTAAGCGGCCTCTCAAGGCGCATGAAATGGCGAGTAAAATGCGCTATTAAACTTCTAGGATAAGGCAAACGGAGACCCGATTAGTTCATTTTATATTGCGGTTAATATAAGAATTCAGCGTAATTCTATCACATTTGTTCATCTTACGTCGCTCATATTTCAGATAGCGTATGGACTAAGCGGCCTCTCAAAGCGCATGAAATGGCGAGTAAAATGCGCTATTAAACTTCTAGGATAAGGCAAACGGAGACCCGATTAGTTCATTTTATATTACGGTTAATATAAGAATTCAGCGTAATTCTATCACATTTGTTCATCTTACGTCGCTCATATTTCAGATAGCGTATTGGACTAAGCGGCCTCTCAAAGCGTATGAAATGACGAGTGAAATGCACTATTCAACTCCTAGGGTAGGGCAAACAGGGACCCGATTAGATCATTTTATATTATGGTTAATTGAAGAATTCAGCGAAATTCTATCACATTTGTTCAATTTACGTCGTTCCTATTTCAGATAGCGTATTGTGCTAAGCGGCATCTCAAAGCGCATGAAATGGCAAGTAAAATGCACTTTTAAACATCTAGGGTAGGGCAATCAGTGACCCGATTAGATCATTTTATATTATAGTTAATTTAAGAATTCAGCGAAAGTCTATCACATTTGTTCAATTTACGTCGCTCCTATTTCAGATAGCGTATTGGGCTATGCGGCATCTTAACGCGCTCGGAATGGCGAGTAAAATGCACTATTAAACTTCTATGCTAGGGCAATCAGAGACCCGATTAGATCATTTTATATTTTGGTTAATATAAGAATTCAGTGAAATTCTATCACATTTGTTCAATTTACGTCGCTCCTATTTCAGATAGCGTATTAGGCTAAGCGGCATCTCAAAGCGCATGAAATGGCGAGTAAAATGCACTATTAAAGTTCTAGGGTAGGGCAAACAGAGACCCGATTAGATCATTTTATATTATGGTTAATTTAAGAATTGAGCGAAATTCTATCACATTCGTTCAATTCGTGTCGCTCATATTTCAGATAGCGTATTGGGCTAGGCGGCATCTCAAAGCGCATGAAATGACGAGTGAAATGCACTATTATACTTCTAGGGTAGGGCGAACGGAGACCCGAAGAGATCATTTTACATTAAGGTGAATATAAGAATGCAGCGTAATTCTGTCACATTTGTTCAACTTACGTCGCTCCTATTTCAGATAGCGTATTGGGTTAAGCGTCATCTCAAAGCGCATGAAATGACGAGTGACATGCACTATTATACTTCTAGGGTAGGGCGAACAGAGACCCGATTAGATCATTTTACATTAAGGTTAATATAAGTATTCAGCGAGATTCTATCACACTTGTTCAATTTGCGTCGCTTCTATTTCAGACAGCGTACTGGGCTAGGCGGCATCTCAAAGCGCATGAAATGGCAAGTAAAATGCTCTATTAAACTTCTAGGATAGGGCAATCAGTGACCCGATTAGATCATTTTATATTATAGTTAATTTAAGAATTCAGCGAAATTCTATCACATTTGTTCAATTTACGTCGCTCCTATTTCATATAGCTAATTGGGCTATGCGGCATCTCAAAGCGCATGCAATTACGAGTGAAATGCACTATTAAACTTCTATGGTAGGGCGAACAGTGACCCGATTAGATCATTTTACATTAAGGTTAATATAAGAATTCAGGGAAATTATATCACATTTGTTCAATTTACGTCGCTGCTATTTCAGATAGCGTATTGGGCTAAGCGGCATCTCAAAGCGCATGAAATGGCGAGCAAAATCCACTATTAAACTTCTAAGGTATGGCAAACAGAGCCCCGATTAGATCATTTTATATTATGGTTAATATAAGAATTCAGGGAAATTATATCACATTTGTTCAATTTACGTCGCTGCTATTTCAGAGAGCGTACTGGGCTAAGCGGCTACTCAAAGCGCATGAAATGGCGAGTGAAATGCACTATTAAACTTCTAGGGTAGGGCGAACAGAGACCCGATTAGATCATTTTACATTAAGATTAATATAAGAATCAGGGAAATTCTATCACATTTGTTCAATTTACGTCGCTCCTATTTCAGATAGCGTATTGGGCTAAGCGGCATCTCAAAGCGCATGAAATGTCGAATAAAATGCACTATTAAACTTCTAGGCTAGGGCAAACAGAGACCCGATTAGATCATTTTACATTAAGGTTAATATAAGAATTCAGGGAACTTCTATCACATTTGTACAATTTACGTCGCTCCTATTTCAGATAGCGTATTGGGCTAAGCGGCATCTCAAAGCGCATGAAATAGCGAGTGAAATGCACTATTAAACTTCTAGGGTAGGGCGAACAGAGACCCGATTATATCATTTTATATTATGGTTAATTTAAGAATTCAACGAAATTCTATCACACTTGTTCAATTTACGTCGCTCCTATTTCAGATAGCGTATTGGGCTAAACGGCACCTCAAAACGCATGAAATGGCGAGTACAATGCACTATTAAACTTCTAGGGTAAGGCAAACAGGGACCCGATTAGATCATTTTATATTACGGTTAATATAAGAATTCAGCGTAATCCTATCACATTTGTTAAACTTACGTCGCTCCTATTTCAGATAGCGTACTGGGCTAGGCGGCATCATATAGCACGTGGAAGGGCGAGTAAAATGCACTATTAAACTTCTAGGGTAGGGCAAACAGAGACCCTATTAGATCATTTTATATTAAGGTTAATTTAAGAATTCAGCAAAATTCTATCACATTTGTTCAACTTACGTCGCTCCTATTTCAGATAGCGTACTGGGCTAGGCGGCATCTTAAATCGCGTGGAATGGCGGGTAAATTGCACTATTAAACTTCTATGATAGGGCAATCAGAGACCCAATTAGATCATTTTATATTTTGTTCAATATAAGATTTCAGGGAAATTCTATCACATTTGTTCAATTTACGTCGCTCCTATTTCAGATAGCGTATTGGGCTACGCGGCATCTCAAAGCGCATGAAATGGCGAATAAAATGCACTACTAAACTTCTAGGCTAGGGCGAACAGAGACCCGATTACATCATTTTAAATTATGGTTAATAAAAGAATTCAGCGAAATTCTATCACATTTGTTCAATTTACGTCGTTCCTATTTCAGATAGCGTACTGGGCTGGGCGGCATCTTAAAGCGCGTGGAATGGCGAGTTAAATGCACTATTAAACTTCTAGGGTAGGGCAAACAGAGACCCTATTAGATCATTTTATATTATGATTAATTTAAGAATTCAGCAAAATTCAATCACATTTGTGCAATTTACGTCGCTCCTATTTCAGATAGCGTACTGGGCTAGGCGGCATCTTAAAACGCGTGGAATGGCGAGTAAAATGCACTATTAAACTTCTATGATAGGGCAATCAGAGACCCCATTAGTTCATTTTATATTTTTGTCAATATATGAATTCAACGAAATTCTATCACATTTGTTCAATTTACGTCGCTCCTATTTCAGATAGCGTATTGGGCTAAGCGGCATCTCAAAGCGTATGAAATGGCGAATAAAATGCACTATTAAAGTTCTATGATAGGGCAATCAGATACACGATTAGATCATTTTACATTATGGTTAATAAAAGAATTCAGCGAAATTCTATCACATTTGTTCAATTTACATCGCTCCTATTCCAGATAGCGTATTGGGATAAGCGGCATCTCAAAGCGCATGAAATGTCTAATAAAATGCACTATTAAACTTCTAGGCTAGGGCAAACAGAGACCCGATTAGATCATTTTACATTGAGGTTAATATAAGAATTCAGGGAAATTCTATCACATTTGTTCAATTTAGGTGGCTCCTATATCAGATAGCGTATTGGGCTATGCGGCATCTCAAAGCCCATGAAATGGCGAGGAAAATGCACTATTAAACATCTAGGGTAGAGCAAACAGAGACCCGATTAGTTCATTTTATATTATAGTGAATTTAACAATTCAGCGAAATTCTCTCACATTTGTTCAAATAACGTCGATCCTATTTCAGATAGGGTATTGGACTAAGCGGCATCTCAAAGCGCATGAAATGGCGAGTAAAATGCACTATTAAACTTCAAGGATAAGGCAAACAGAGACCCGATTAGATCATTTTATATTTCGGTTAATATAAGAATTCAGCGTAATTCTATCACATTTGTTCAACTTACGTCGCTCCTATTTCAGATAGCGTACTGGGCTAGGCGGCATCTTAAAGCGCGTGGAATGGCGAGTAAAATGCACTACTAAACTTCTATGATAGGGCAATCAGAGACACAATTAGATCATTTTATATTTTGTTCAATATAAGATTTCAGGGAAATTCTATCACATTTGTTCAATTTACGTCGCTCCTATTTCAGATAGCGTATGGGGCTAAGCGGCATCTCAAAGCGCATGAAATGGCGAGTAAAATGCACTATTAAACTTCTGGGGTAAGGCAAACAGAGACCCGATTAGATCATTTTATATTACGGTTAATATAAGAATTCAGCAAAATTCTATCACATTTGTTCAATTTACGTCGTTCCTATTTCAGATAGCATACTGGGCTAGGCGCATCTTAAAGAGCGTGGAATGGCGAGTAAAATGCACTATTAAACTTCTATGATAGGGCAATCAGAGACCCGATTAGATCATTTCATATTTTGGTTAATATAAGGATTCAGCGAAATTCTATCACATTTGTTCAATTTACGTCGCTCCTATTTCAGATAGCTTATTGGGCTAAGCGGCATCTCAAAGCGCATGAAATGACGAGTGAAATGCACTATTAAACTTCTAGGGTAGGGCGAACAGAGACTCGATTAGATCAGTTTACATTAATGTTAATATGAGAATTCAGCGAAATTCTATCACATTTGTTCACTTTACGTCGCTCCTATTTCAGATAGCTTATTGGGCTAAGCGGCATCTCAAAGCGCATGAAATGTCGAGTGAAATGCACTATTAAACTTCTAGGGTAGGGCGAACAGAGACTCGATTAGATCATTTTATATTATGGTTAATTTAAGAATTCAGCGGAATTCTATCACATTTGTTCAATTTACGTCGCTCCTATTTCAGATAGCGTACTGGGCTAGACGGCATCTTAAAGCGCGTGGAAGGGCGAGTAAAATGCACTACTAAACTTCTATGATAGGGCAATCAGAGACCCGATTAGTTCATTTTATATTTTGTTCAATATAAGATTTCGGGGAAATTCTATCACATTTGTTCAATTTACGTCGCTCTATTTCAGATAGCGTATTGGGCTAGACGGTATCTTAAAGCGCCTGGAAGGGCGAGTAAAATGCACTACTAAACTTCTATGATAGGGCAATCAGAGCCCCAATTAGATCATTTTATATTTTGTTCAATATAAGATTTCAGGGAAATTCTATCACATATGTTCAATTTACGTCGCTCCTATTTCAGATAGCGTATTGGGCTAAGCGGCATCTCAAAGCGCATGAAATGGCGAATAAAATGCACCATTAAACTTCTAGGCTAGGGCGAGCGGAGACCCGATTAGATCATTTTACATTATGGTTAATAAAAGAATTCAGCGAAATTCTATCACATTTGTTCAATTTACATCGCTCCCATTTCAGATAACGTATTGGGCTAAGCTGCCTCTCACAGCGCATGAAATGAGGAGTAAAATGCACTATTAAACTTCTATGGTAGGGCAAACAGAGACCCGATTAGATACTTTTATATTATAGTTAATTTGAGAATTCAGCGAAATTCTACCACATTTGTTCTATTTACGTCGCTCCTATTTCAGATAGCGTATTGGGCTAAGCGGCATCTCAAAGCGCATGAAATGGCGAGTAAAATGCACTATTAATCTTCTAGGGTAAGGCAAACAGAGACCCGATTGGATCATTTTATATTATGGTTAATATAAGAATTCAGCGTAATTCTATCACATTTGTTCAACTTACGTCGCTCCTGTTTCAGATAGCGTACTGGGCTAGACGGCATCTTAAAGCGCGTGGAAGGGCGAGTAAAATGCACTATTAAACTTCTAGGATAAGCCAAACAGATACCCGATTAGATCATTTTATATTACGGTTAATATAAGAATGCAGCGTAATTCTATCACATTTGTTCAACTTACGTCGCTCCTATTTAAGATAGCGTATCGGGCTAAGCGGCATCTCAAAGCGAATGAAATGGCGAGTAAAATGCACTATTAAACTTCTAGGATAAGCCAAACAGAGACCCGATTAGATCATTTTATATTACGGTTAATATAAGAATGCAGCGTAATTCTATCACATTTGTTCAACTTACGTCGCTCCTATTTAAGATAGCGTATCGAGCTAAGCGGCATCTCAAAGTGCATGAAATGGCGAGTAAAATGCACTATTAAACTTCTACGGTAGGGCAAACAGAGACCCGATCAGATCATTTTATATTATGGTTAATTTAAGAATTCAGCAAAATTCTGTCACATTTGTTCAATTTACGTCGCTCCTATTTCAGATAGGGTACTGGGCTAGGCGGCATCTTAATGCGCGTGGAATGGCGAGTGAAATTCACTATTTAACATCGATGATAGGGCAATCAGAGACCCGATTAGATCATTTTATATTTGGGTTAATATAAGAATTCAGCGAAATTCTATCACATTTGTTCAATTTACGTCGCTCACGTTTCAGATAGCGTATTGGGCTAAGCGGCATTTCAAAGCGCATGAAATGGCGAGTAAAATGCACTATGAAACTTCTAGGGTAGGGCAAACAGAGACCCGATTAGATCATTTTATATTACCGTTAATTTAAGGATTCAGCAAAATTCTATCACATTTGTTCAATTCACGTCGCTCCTATTTTAGATAGCGTACTGAGCTAGGCGGTAACTTAAAGCGCGTGGAATGGCGAGTAAAATGCACTATTAAACCTCTAGGCTAGGGCGAACAGAGACCCGATTAGATCATTTTACATAATGGTTCATAAAAGAATTCAGCGAAATTCTATCACATTTGTTCAACTTACGTCGCTATTATTTCAGATAGCGTATTGGGCTAAGAGGCATCTCAAAGCGCATGAAATGGCGAGTGAAATGCACTATTAGACTTCTATGGTAGGGCGATCAGAGACCCGATTAGATCATTTTACGTTAAGGTTAATATAAGAATTCACGGAAATTCTATCACATTTGTTCAATTTACGTCGCTCCGATTTCAGATAGCGTACTGGGCTAGGCGGCATCTTAAAGCGCGTGGAATGGCGAGTGAAATTCACTATTTAACTTCGATGATAGGGCAATCAGAGACCCGATTAGATCATTTTATATTTGGGTTAATATAAGAATTCAGCGAAATTCTATCACATTTGTTCAATTTACGTCGCTCCCATTTCAGATAGCATATTGGGCTAAGCAGCATCTCAAAGCGCATGAAATGGCGAATAAAATGCACTATTAATCTTCTCGGCTAGGGCGAACAGAAACCCGATTAGATCATTTTATATTATGGTTAATTTAAGAATTCAGGGAAATTCTATCACATTTGTTCAATTTACGTCGCTCCTGTTTCAGATAGCGTACTGGGCTAGGCGGCATCTTAAAGCGCGTGGAATGGCGAGTGAAATTCACTATTTAACTTCGATGATAGGGCAATCAGGGACCCGATTAGATCATTTTATATTTGGGTTAATATAATAATTCAGGGAAATTCTATCACATTTGTTCAATTTACGTCGCTCCTATTTCAGATAGCTTATTGGGCTAAGCGGCATCGCAAAGCGCATGAAATGTCGAGTGAAATGCACTATTAAACTTCTAGGATAAGCCAAACAGATACCCGATTAGATCATTTTATATTACGGTTAATATAAGAATGCAGCGTAATTCTATCACATTTGTTCAACTTACGTCGCTCCTATTTAAGATAGCGTATCGGGCTAAGCGGCATCTCAAAGCGCATGAAATGGCGAGTAAAATGCACTATTAAACTTCTAGGATAAGCCAAACAGAGACCCGATTAGATCATTTTATATTCCGGTTAATATAAGAATGCAGCGTAATTCTATCACATTTGTTCAACTTACGTCGCTCCTATTTAAGATAGCGTATCGAGCTAAGCGGCATCTCAAAGTGCATGAAATGGCGAGTAAAATGCACTATGAAACTTCTAGGGTAGGGCAAACAGAGACCCGATTAGATCATTTTATATTACCGTTAATTTAAGGATTCAGCAAAATTCTATCACATTTGTTCAATTTACGTCGCTCCTATTTTAGATAGCGTACTGGGCTAGGCGGTAACTTAAAGCGCGTGGAATGGCGAGTAGAATGCACTATTAAACCTCTAGGCTAGGGCGAACAGAGACCCGATTAGATCATTTTACATAATGGTTCATAAAAGAATTCAGCGAAATTCTATCACATTTGTTCAACTTACGTCGCTATTATTTCAGATAGCGTATTGGGCTAAGAGGCATCTCAAAGCGCACGAAATGGCGAGTGAAATGCACTATTAGACTTCTATGGTAGGGCGATCAGAGACCCGATTAGATCATTTTACGTTAAGGTTAATATAAGAATTCACGGAAATTCTATCACATTTGTTCAATTTACGTCGCTCCGATTTCAGATAGCGTACTGGGCTAGGCGGCATCTTAAAGCGCGTGGAATGGCGAGTGAAATTCACTATTTAACTTCGATGATAGGGCAATCAGAGACCCGATTAGATCATTTTATATTTGGGTTAATATAAGAATTCAGCGAAATTCTATCACATTTGTTCAATTTACGTCGCTCCTATTTCAGGTAGCGTATTGGGCTAAGCGCCATCTCAAAGCGCATGAAATGGCGAGTGAAGTGCACTGTTAAACTTCTAGGGTAAGGGAAAGAGAGACCCGATTAGAACATTTTATATTACGGTTAATATAAGAATTAAGCGTAATTCTATCACATTTGTTGAATTTACGTCACTCCCATTTCAGATAGCATATTGGGCTAAGCAGCATCTCAAAGCGCATGAAATGGCGAATAAAATGCACTATTAATCTTCTCGGCTAGAGCGAACAGAAACCCGATTAGATCATTTTATATTATGGTTAATTTAAGAATTCAGGGAAATTCTATCACATTTGTTCAATTTACGTCGCTCCTGTTTCAGATAGCGTACTGGGCTAGGCGGCATCTTAAAGCGCGTGGAATGGCGAGTGAAATTCACTATTTAACTTCGATGATAGGGCAATCAGGGACCCGATTTGATCATTTTATATTTGGGTTAATATAATAATTCAGGGAAATTCTATCACATTTGTTCAATTTACGTCGCTCCTATTTCAGATAGCTTATTGGGCTAAGCGGCATCTCAAAGCGCATGAAATGTCGAGTGAAATGCACTATTAAACTTCTAGGGTAGGGCGAACAGAGACTCGATTAGATCATTTTATATTATGGTTAATTTAAGAATTCAGCGAAATTCTATCACATTTGTTCAATTTACGTCGCTCCCATTTCAGATAGCGTATTGGGCTACGCGGCATCTCAAAGCGCATGAAATGTCGAGTACAATGCACTATTAAACTTCTAGGGTAAGGCAAACAGAGACCCGGTTAGATCATTTTATATTACGGTTAATATAAGAATTCAGCGTAATTCTATCACATTTGTTCAACTTACGTCGCTCCTATTTCAGATAGCGTACTGGGCTAGGCGGCATCTTAAAGCGCGTGGAATGGCGTGTAAAATGCACTGTTAGATTTCTATGGTAGGGCGATCAGAGACCCGATTAGATCATTTTACATTAAGGTTAATATAAGAATTCACGGAAATTCTATCACATTTGTTCAATTTACGTCGCTCCTATTTCAGATAGCGTATTGGGCTATGCGGCATCTCAATGCACATGCAATGGCGAGTAAAATGCACTATTAAACTTCTAGGGTAGGGCAAACAGAGACCCGATTAGATCATTTTATATTACGGTTAATATAAGATTTCAGGGAAATTCCAGCACATTTGTTCAATTTACGTCGCTCCTATTTCAGATGGCGTATTGGGCTAAGCGGCATCTCGAAGCGCATGAAATGGCGAGTATAATGCACTATTAAACTTCTAGGATAAGGCAAACAGAGACCCGATTAGATCATTTTATATTACGGTTAATATAAGAATGCAGCGTAATTCTATCACATTTGTTCAACTTACGTCGCTCCTATTTCAGATAGCGTACTGGGCTAGGCGGCATCTCAAAGCGCATGAACTGGCGAGTAAAATGCACTCTTAAACTTCTAGGGTAGGACAAACAGAGACCCGATTAGATCATTTTATATTATGGTTAATTTAAGAATTCAGCGAAATTCTATCACATTTGTTCAATTTACGTCGCTCCTATTTCAGATAGCGTATTGGGCTAAGCGGCATTTCAAAGCGCATGAAATGGCGAGTAAAATGCAGTATTAAACTTCTAGGATAAGCCAAACAGAGACCCGATTAGATCATTTTATATTACGGTTAATATAAGAATGCAGCGTAATTCTATCACATTTGTTCCACTTACGTCGCTCCTATTTAAGATAGCGTATCGGGCTAAGCGGCATCTCAAAGCGCATGAAATGGCGAGTAAAATGCACTATTAAACTTCTACGGTAGGGCAAACAGAGACCCGATTAGATCATTTTATATTATGTTTAATTTAAGAATTCAGCAAAATTCTATCACATTTGTTCAATTTACGTCGCTCCTATTTCAGATAGCGTACTGGGCTAGGCGGCCTCTTAAAGCGCGTGGAATGGCGAGTGAAATTCACTATTTAACTTCGATGGTAGGGGCAATCAGAGACCCGATTAGATCATTTTATATTTGGGTTAATATAAGAATTCAGCGAAATTCTATCACATTTGTTCAATTTACGTCGCTCCTATTTCAGGTAGCGTATTGGGCTAAGCGGCATCTCAAAGCGCATGAAATGGCGAATAAAATGCACTATTAATCTTCTCGGCTAGGGCGAACAGAAACCCGATTAGATCATTTTATATTATGGTTAATTTAAGAATTCAGGGAAATTCTATCACATTTGTTCAATTTACGTCGCTCCTATTTCAGGTAGCGTATTGGGCTAAGCGGCATCTCAAAGCGCATGAAATGGCGAGTGAAGTGCACTGTTAAACTTCTAGGGTAAGGGAAAGAGAGACCTGATTAGAACATTTTATATTACGGTTAATATAAGAATTAAGCGTAATTCTATCACATTTGTTGAATTTACGCCACTCCCATTTCAGATAGCGTATTGGGCTAAGCAGCATCTCAAAGCGCATGAAATGGCGAATAAAATGCACTATTAATCTTCTCGGCTAGGGCGAACAGAAACCCGATTAGATCATTTTATATTATGGTTAATTTAAGAATTCAGGGAAATTCTATCACATTTGTTCAATTTACGTCGCTCCTATTTCAGGTAGCGTATTGGGCTAAGCGGCATCTCAAAGCGCATGAAATGGCGAGTGAAGTGCACTGTTAAACTTCTAGGGTAAGGGAAAGAGAGACCCGATTAGAACATTTTATATTACGGTTAATATAAGAATTAAGCGTAATTCTATCACATTTGTTGAATTTACGTCACTCCTATTTCAGATAGCGTATTGGGCTAAGCGGCATCTCAAAGCGCATGAAATGGCGAATACAATGCACTATTAATCTTCTCGGCTAGGGCGAACAGAAACCCGATTAGATCATTTTATATTATGGTTAATTTAAGAATTCAGGGAAATTCTATCAAATTTGTTCAATTTACGTCGCTCCTATTTCAGATAGCGTACTGGGCTACTCGGCATCTTAAAGCGCGTGGAATGGCGAGTGAAATTCACTATTTAACTTCGATGATAGGGCAATCAGGGACCCGATTAGATCATTTTATATTTTGTTTAATATAAGACTTCAGGGAAATTCTATCACATTTGTTCAATTTACATCGCTCCTATTTCAGATAGGTTACAGGGCTAAGCGGCATCTTAAAGCGCATGAAATGACGAGAGAAATGCACTATCAAACTTCTAGGGTAGGGCGAACAGAGACCCGATTAGATCATTTTACATTAAGGTTAATATAAGAATTCAGCGAAATTCTATCACATTTGTTCAATTTACGTCGCTGATATTTCAGATAGCGTATTGTGCTAAGCGGCATCTCAAAGCGCATGAAATGGCGAATAAAATGCACTATTAAACTTCTAGGGTATGGCAGACAGAGACCCGATTTGATCATTTTATATTATGGTTAATTTAAGAATTCAACGAAATTCTATCACACTTGTTCAATTTACGTCCTTCCTATTTCAGATAGCGTACTGGGCTAGGCGGCATCTTAAAGCGCGTGGAATGGCGAGTAAAATACCCTATGAAACTTCTATGATAGGGCAATAAGAGACCCGATTAGAACATTTTATATTTTGGTTAGTATAAGGATTCAGCGAAATTCTATCACATTTGTTCAATTTACATCGCTCCTATTTCAGATAGGTTACAGGGCTAAGCGGCATCTTAAAGCGCATGAAATGACGAGAGAAATGCACTATCAAACTTCTAGGGTAGGGCGAACAGAGACCCGATTAGATCATATTACATTATGGTTAATAAAAGAATTAAGAGTAATTCTATCACATTTGTTCAATTTACGTCACTCCTATTTCAGATAGCCTACTGGGCTAGCCGGCACCTTAAAGCGCGTGGAATAGCGAGTAAAATGCACTATTAGCCTTCTATGGTAGGGCAATCAGAGACCCGATTAGATCATTTTATATTTTGGTTAATATAAGAATTCAGCGAAATCCTATCACGTTTGTTCAATTTACGTCGCTCCTATTCCAGATAGCGTATTGGGCTTAGCGGCATCTTAAAGCGCGTGGAATGGTGAGTAAAATGCTCTACTAAACTTCTATGGTAGGGCAATCAGAGACCCGATTAGATCATTTTATATTTTGTTTAATATAAGATTTCAGGGAAATTGTATCACATTTGTTCAATTTACGTCGCTCCTATTTCAGATAGCGTATTCGGCTAAGCGGCATCTCAAAGCGCATGAAGTGGCGAATAAAATTCACTATTAAACTTCTAGGCTAGGGCGAACAGAGACCCGATCAGATCATTTTACATTATGGTTAATAAAAGAATTCAGCGAAATTCTATCACATTTGTTCAACTTACGTCGCTCCTATTTCAGATAGCGTATTGGGCTAAGCGGCATCTCAAAGCGCATGAAATGGCGAGTGAAATGCACCATTAGACTTCTATGGTAAGGCGAACAGAGACCCGATTAGATCATTTTACATTAAGGTTAATATAAGAATTCACGGAAATTCTATTACATTTGTTCAATTTACGTCACTCCTATTTCAGATAGCCTACTGGGCTAGCCGGCATCTTAAAGCGCGTGGAATAGCGAGTAAAATGCACTGTTAGCCTTCTATGATAGGGCAATCAGAGACCCGATTAGATCATTTTATATTTTGGTTAATATAAGAATTCAGCGAAATCCTATCACGTTTGTTCAATTTACGTCGCTCCAATTCCAGATAGCGTATTGGGCTAAGCGGCATCTCAAAGCGCATGAAATGGCGAATAAAATGCACTATTAAACGTCTAGGCTAGGGCGAACAGAGACCCGATTAGATCATTGTATATTATGGTTAATTTAAGAATTCAACGAAATTCTATCACATTTGTTCGATTTACGTCGCTCCTATTTCAGATAGCGTATTGGGCTAAGCGGCATCTCAAAGCGGATGAAATGGCGAGTAAAATGCACAATTAAAGTTCTAGGGTAAGGCAAACAGAGACCCGATTAGATCATATTACATCATGGTTAATAAAAGAATTAAGAGTAATTCTATCACATTTGTTCAATTTACGTCGTTCCTATTTCAGATAGCGTACTGGGCTAGGCGGCATCTTAAAGCGCGTGGAATGGCGAGTAAAATGCAGTACTAAACTTCTATGATAGGGCAATCGGAGTCCCGATTAGATCATTTTATATTTTGTTTAATATAAGATTTCAGGGAAATTCTATCGCATTTGTTCAATTTACGTCGCTCCTATTTCAGATAGCGTATTGGGCTAAGCGGCATCTCAAAGCGCATTAAATGGCGAGCAAAATGCACTATCAAACATCTAGGGTATTGCAAACAGAGACCCGATTAGATCATTTTATATTATGGTTAATTTAAGAATTCAACGAAATTCTATCACACTTGTTCAATTTACGTCGCTCCTATTTCAGATAGCGTATTGGGCTAAGAGGCATCTCTAAGCGCATGAAATGTCGAGTAAAATGCACTATTAAACATCTAGGGTAGCGCGAACAGAGAACCGATTAGATCATTTTACATTAAGGTTAATATAAGAATTCAGGGAAATTCTATCACGTTTGTTCAATTTACGTCGCTCCTATTTCAGATAGCGTATTGGGATAAGCGGCATCTCAAGGCGCATGAAATGGCGAGTAAAATGCACTACTAAACTTCTAGGGTAGGGCAATCAGAGACCCGATTATATCATTTTATATTATGGTTAATTTAAGAATTCAGCAAAATTCTAACACATTTGTTCAATTTACGTCCCTCCTATTTCAGATAGCGTACTCGGATAGGCGGCATCTTGAAGCGCGTGGAGTGGCGATTAAATGTACTATTAAACTTCTATGATAGGGCAATCAGAGACCCGGTCAGATCATTTTATATTTTCGTTAATATAAGAATTCAGCGTAATTCTATCACATTTGTTCAATTTACGTCGCTCCTATTTCAGATAGCGTATTGGGCTAAGCGGCATCTCAAAGCGCATGAAATGGCGTGTAAAATGCACTATTAAGCTTCTACGCTAGGGCGAAGAGAGACCCGATTAGATCATTTAACATTATGGTTAATAAAAGAATTCAGCGAAATTCTATCACGTTTGTTCAATTTACGTCGCTACTATTTCAGATAGCGTATTGGGCTAAGCGGCATCTCAAAGCGCATGAAATGGCGACTAAAATGCACTGTTAAACTTCTAGGGTAGGGCAAACAGAGACCCGATTAGATCATTTCATATTATGGTTTATTTAAGAATTCAGAAAAATTCTATCACATTTGTTCAATTTACGTCGCTCCTATTTCAGATAGCGTACTGGGCTAGGCGGCAACTTAAAGCGCGTGGAATGGCGAGTAAAATGAACTATTAAACTTCTATGATAGGGCAATCAGAGACCCGATTATATCATTTTATATTTTGATTAATATAAGAATCCAGCGAAATTCTATCACATTTGTTCAATTTACGTCGCTCCTATTTCAGATAGCGTATTAGGCTAAGCGGCATCTCAAAGCGCACGAAAGGGCGGGTAAAATGCAGTATTAAACTTCTAGGGTAGGGCAATCAGAGACCCGATAAGATCATTTTATATTTTGGTTAATATAAGAATGCAGCGAAATCCTATCACATTTGTTCAATTTTCGTCGCTCCTATTTCAGATAGCGTATTGGGCTAAGCGGCATCTCAAAGCGCATGGAATGGCGAGTGAAAGGCACTATTAAACTTATAGGGTAGGGCGAACAGAGACCCGAATAGATCAGTTTATATTACGGTTAATATAAGAATTCAGCG
The DNA here is from genome assembly GCA_916610135.2 of Macropis europaea. Taxonomy (NCBI): domain Eukaryota; kingdom Metazoa; phylum Arthropoda; class Insecta; order Hymenoptera; family Melittidae; genus Macropis; species Macropis europaea. Next base: position 41,374 of record CAKAJE020000737.1, read on the forward strand.
TAATTCTATCACATTTGTTCAACTAACGTCGCTCCTATTTCAGATAGCGTACTGCGCTAGGCGGCATCTTAAAGCGCGTGGAAGGGCGAGTAAAATGCACTACTAAACTTCTATGATAGGGCAATCAGAGTTCCGAATAGATCATTTTATATTTTATTTACTATAACATTTCAGGGAAATTCTATCACATTTGTTCAATTTACGTCGCTCCTATTTCAGATAGCGTATTGGGCTAAGCGGCATCTCAAAGCGCATGAAATGGCGAGTAAAATGCACTATTAAACTTCTAGGGCAGGGCGAACAGAGACCCGATTAGATCATTTTACATTAAGGTTAATATAAGTATTCAGGGAACTTCTATCACATTTGCTCAATTTACGTCGCTCCTATTTCAGACAGCTTATTGGGCTAAGCGGCATCTCAAAGCGCATGAAATGACGAGTAAAATGCACTATTAAACTTCTAGGGTAGGGCACACAGAGACCCGATTAGATCATTTTATATTTTGATTAATATAAGAATTCAGCGTAATTCTATCACATTTGTTCAATTTACGTCGCTCCTATATCAGATAGCATATTGGGCTAAGCGGCATCTCAAAGCGCATGAAATGGCGAGTAAAATGCACTATTAAACTTCTAGGGTAAGGCAAACAGAGACCCGATTAGATGATTTTATATTACGGTTAATATAAGAATTCAGGGAAATTCTATCACATTTGTTCAATTTACGTCGCTCCTATTTCTGATAGCGAATTGGGCTAAGAGGCATCTCAAAGCGCATGAAATGGCGAGTGAAATGCACTATTAGACTTCTATGGTAGGGCGATCAGAGACCCGATTAGATCATTTTAAATTAAGGTTAATATAAGAATTCACGGAAATTCAATCACATTTGTTCAATTTACGTCGCTCCTATTTCAGATAGCGTATTGGGCTATGCGGCATCTCAATGCACATGCAATGGCGAGTAAAATTTACTATTAAACTTCTAGGGTAGGGCAAACAGAGACCCGATTAGATCATTTTATATTACGGTTAATATAAGATTTCAGGGAAATTCCAGCACATTTGTTCAATTTACGTCGCTCCTATTTCAGATGGCGTATTGGGCTAAGCGGCATCTCGAAGCGCATGAAATGGCGAGTATAATGCACTATTAAACTTCTAGGATAAGGCAAACAGAGACCCGATTAGATCATTTTATATTACGGTTAATATAAGAATGCAGCGTAATTCTATCACATTTGTTCAACTTACGTCGCTCCTATTTAAGATAGCGTATCGGGCTAAGCGGCATCTCAAAGTGCATGAAATGGCGAGTAAAATGCACTATTAAACTTCTACGGTAGGGCAAACAGAGACCCGATTAGATCATTTTATATTATGGTTAATTTAAGAAGTCAGCAAAATTCTGTCACATTTGTTCAATTTACGTCGCTCCTATTTCAGATAGGGTACTGGGCTAGGCGGCATCTTAATGCGCGTGGAATGGCGAGTGAAATTCACTATTTAACATCGATGATAGGGCAATCAGAGACCCGATTAGATCATTTTATATTTGGGTTAATATAAGAATTCAGCGAAATTCTATCACATTTGTTCAATTTACGTCGCTCACGTTTCAGATAGCGTATTGGGCTAAGCGGCATCTCAAAGCGCATGAAATGGCGCGTAAAATGCACTATGAAACTTCTAGGGTAGGGCAAACAGAGACCCGATTAGATCATTTTATATTACCGTTAATTTAAGGATTCAGCAAAATTCTATCACATTTGTTCAATTTACGTCGCTCCTATTTTAGATAGCGTACTGGGATAGGCGGTAACTTAAAGCGCGTGGAATGGCGAGTAAAATGCACTATTAAACCTCTAGGCTAGGGCGAACAGAGACCCGATTAGATCATTTTACATTATGGTTCATAAAAGAATTCAGCGAAATTCTATCACATTTGTTCAACTTAGGTCGCTCCTATTTCAGATAGCGTATTGGGCTAAGAGGCATCTCAAAGCGCATGAAATGACGAGTGAAATGCACTGTTAGATTTCTATGGTAGGGCGATCAGAGACCCGATTAGATCATTTTACATTAAGGTTAATATAAGAATTCACGGAAATTCTATCACATTTGTTCAATTTACGTCGCTCCTATTTCAGATAGCGTATTGGGCTATGCGGCATCTCAATGCACATGCAATGGCGAGTAAAATGCACTATTAAACTTCTATTGTAGGGCAAACAGAGACCCGATTAGATCATTTTATATTACGGTTAATATAAGAATTCAGCGAAATTCTATCACATTTGTTCAATTTACGTCGCTCCTATTTCAGGTAGCGTATTGGGCTAAGCGGCATCTCAAAGCGCATGAAATGGCGAGTGAAGTGCACTGTTAAACTTCTAGGGTAAGGGAAAGAGAGACCCGATTAGAACATTTTATATTACGGTTAATATAAGAATTAAGCGTAATTCTATCACATTTGTTGAATTTACGCCACTCCCATTTCAGATAGCGTATTGGGCTAAGCAGCATCTCAAAGCGCATGAAATGGCGAATAAAATGCACTATTAATCTTCTCGGCTAGGGCGAACAGAAACCCGATTAGATCATTTTATATTATGGTTAATTTAAGAATTCAGGGAAATTCTATCACATTTGTTCAATTTACGTCGCTCCTGTTTCAGATAGCGTACTGGGCTAGGCGGCATCTTAAAGCGCGTGGAATTGCGAGTGAAATTCACTATTTAACTTCGATGATAGGGCAATCAGGGACCCGATTAGATCATTTTATATTTGGGTTAATATAATAATTCAGGGAAATTCTAGCACATTTGTTCAATTTACGTCGCTCCTATTTCAGATAGCTTATTGGGCTAAGCGGCATCTCAAAGCGCATGAAATGTCGAGAGAAATGCACTATTAAACTTCTAGGGTAGGGCGAACAGAGACTCGATTAGATCATTTTATATTATGGCTAATTTAAGAATTCAGCGAAATTCTATCACATTTGTTCAATTTACGTCGCTCCCATTTCAGATAGCGTATTGGGCTACGCGGCATCTCAAAGCGCATGAAATGGCGAGTACAATGCACTATTAAACTTCTAGGGTAAGGCAAACAGAGACCCGGTTAGATCATTTTATATTACGGTTAATATAAGAATTCAGCGTAATTCTATCACATTTGTGCAACTTACGTCGCTCCTATTTCAGATAGCGTACTGGGCTAGGCGGCATCTTAAAGCGCGTGTAATGGCGTGTAAAATGCTCTACTAAACTTCTATGATAGGGCAATCAGAGCCCCAATTAGATCATTTTATATTTTGTTCAATATAAGATTTCAGGGAAATTCTATCACATTTGTTCCATTTACATCGCTCCTATTTCAGATAGCGTATTGGGCTAAGCGGCATCTCAAAGCGTATGAAATGGCGAATAAAATGCACTATTAAAGTTCTATGATAGGGCGAACAGAGACCCGATTAGATCATTTTACATTAAGGTTAATATAAGAATTCAGCGAAATTCTATCACATTTGTTCAATTTACGTCGCTCATATTTCAGATAGCGTATTGGGCTAAGCGGCACCTCAAAGCGCATGAAATGGCGAGTAAAATGCACTATTAAACTTGTAGGGTAGGGCAATCAGAGACCCGATTAGATCATTTTATATTTTGGTTAATATAAGAAATCAGCGAAATTCTATCACATTTGTTCAATTTACGTCGCTCCTATTTCAGATGGCGTACTGGGCTAGACGGCATCTTAAAGCGCGTGGAAGGGTGAGTAAAATGCACTATTAAACTTCGATGATAGGGCAATCAGAGACCCGATTAGATCATTTTATATTTTGGTTAATATAAGGATTCAGCGAAATTCTATCACTTTTGTTCAACTTACGTCGCTCCTATTTCAAATAGCGTACTGGGCTATGCGGCATCTCAAAGCGCATGAAATGGCGAGCAAAATCCACTATTAAACTTCTAGGGTATGGCAAACAGAGACCCGATTAGATCATATTAGATTATGGTTAATAAAAGAATTAAGAGTAATTCTATCACATTAGTTCAATTTACGTCACTCCTATTGCAGATAGCCTACTGGGCTAGCCGGCACCTTAAAGCGCGTGGAATAGCGAGGAAAATGCACTATTAGCCTTCTATGATAGGGCAATCAGAGACCCGATTAGATCATTTTATATTTTGGTTAATATAAGAATTCAGCGAAATCCTATCACGTTTGTTCAATTTACGTCGCTCCTATTTCAGATAGCGTATTGGGCTAAGCGGCATCTCAAAGCGCATTAAATGGCGAGCAAAATGCACTATCAAACATCTAGGGTATTGCAAACAGAGACCCGATTAGATCATTTTATATTATGGTTAATTTAAGAATTCAACGAAATTCTATCACACTTCTTCAATTTACGTCGCTCCTATTTCAGATAGCGTATTGGGCTAAGAGGCATCTCAAAGCGCATGAAATGTCGAGTAAAATGCACTATTAAACTTCTAGGGTAGGGCGAACAGAGAACCGATTAGATCATTTTACATTAAGGTTAGTATAAGAATTCAGGGAAATCCTATCACGTTTGTTCAATTTACGTCGCTCCTATTTCAGATAGCGTATTGGGCTAAGCGGCATCTCAAAGCGCATGAAATGGCGAGCAAAATGCACTGTTAAACTTCTAGGGTAGGGCAATCAGAGACCAGACTAGATCATTTTATACTTTGGTTAATTTAAGAACTCAGCGAAACTCTATCACATTTGTTCAATTTATGTCGCTCCTATTTCAGATGGCGTATTGGGCTAAGCGGCATCTCAATGCGCATGAAATGGCGAGTAAAATGCACTATTAAACTTCTAGGATAAGGCAAACAGAGACCCGATTAGATCATTTTATATTATGGTTAATAAAAGAATTCAGCGAAGTTCTATCACATTTGTTCAATTTACGTCGCTCCTGTTTCAGATAGCGTATGCGGCTATGCGGCTTCTCAAAGCGCATGAAATGGCGAATAAATTGCACTATTAAACTTCTAGGGTAGGGCAAACAGAGACCCGATTAGATCATTTTATATTATGGTTTATTTAGGAATTCAGCGAAGTTCTATCACATTTGTTCAATTTACGTCGCTCCTATTTCAGACAGCTTATTGGGCTTAGCGGCATCTCAAAGCGCATGAAATGGCGAACAAAATGCACTATTAGACTTCTATGGTAGGGCGAACAGAGACCCGATAGGATCATTTTACATTTTGGTTAATAAAAGAATTCAGCGAAATTCTATCACATTTGTTCAATTTACGTCGCTCCTATTCCAGATAGCGTATTCGGCTAAGCGGCATCTCAAAGCGCATGAAATGGCGAATAAAATGCACTACTAAACTTCTAGGCTAGGGCGAACAGAGACCCGATTCGATCATTTTATATTATGGTTAATTTTAGAATTCAGCAAAATTCTATCACATTTGTTCAACTTACGTCGCTCCCATTTCAGATAGCGTATTGGGCTAAGAGGAATCTCAAAGCGCAGGAAATGGCGAGTGAAATGCACCATTAGACTTCTATGGTAGGGCGAACAGAGACCCGATTAGATCATTTTATATTATGGTTAATAAAAGAATTCAGCGAAGTTCTATCACATTTGTTCAATTTACGTCGCTCCTGTTTCAGATAGCGTATGCGGCTATGCGGCTTCTCAAAGCGCATGAAATGGCGAATAAATTGCACTATTAAACTTCTAGGGTAGGGCAAACAGAGACCCGATTAGATCATTTTATATTATGGTTAATTTAAGAATTCAGCGAAGTTCTATCACATTTGTTCAATTTACGTCGCTCCTATTTCAGATAGCGCATTGGGCTAAGCAGCATCTCAAAGCGCATGAAATGACGAGTGAAATGCACTATTAAACTTCTAGGGTACGGCGAACAGAGACCCGATTCGATCATTTTACATTAAGATTAATATAAGAATTCACGGAAATTCTATCACATTTGTTCAATTTACGTCGCTCCTATTTCAGATAGCGTATTGGGCTAAGCGGCATCTCAAAGCGCAGGAAATGGCGAGTGAAATGCACCATTAGACTTCTATGGTAGGGCGAACAGAGACCCGATTAGATCATTTTACATTAAGGTTAATATAAGGATTCACGGAAATTCTACCACATTTGTTCAATTTACGTCGCTCCTATTTCAGATAGCGTATTGGTCTAAGCGGCATCTCAAAGAGCATGAAATGGCGAGTGAAATGCACTATTAAACTTCTAGGGTAGGGCAAACAGAGACCCGATTAGATCATTTTATATTATGGTTAATAAAAGAATTCAGCGAAATTCTAACACATTTGTTCAATTTACGTCGCTCCTATTTCAAATAGCATATTGGGCTAAGCGGCATCTCAAAGTGCATGAAATGACGAGTGAAATGCACTATTAAACTTCTAGGGTACGGCGAACAGAGACCCGATTCGATCATTTTACATTAAGATTAATATAAGAATTCACGGAAATTCTATCACATTTGTTCAATTTACGTCGCTCCTATTTCAGATAGCGTATTGGGCTATGCGGCATCTCAAAGCGCATGAAATGTCGAGTGAAATGCACTATTAAACTTCTAGGGTAGGGCGAACAGAGACCCGATTCGATCATTGTACATTAAGATTAATATAAGAATTCACGGAAATTCTATCACATTTGTTCAATTTACGTCGCTCCTATTTCAGATAGCGTATAGGGCTATGCGGCATCTCAAAGCGCATCAAATGGCGAACAAAATGCACTATTAAACTTCTAGGCTAGGGCGAACAGAGACCCGATTAGATCATTTTACATTAAGGTTAATATAAGGATTCACGGAAATTCTATCACATTTGTTCAATTTACGTCGCTCCTGTTTCAGATAGCGTGTTGGGCTACGCGGCATCTCAAAGCGCATGAAATGGCGAGTAAAATGCACTATTAAACTTCTAGGGTAGGGCAAGCAGAGACCCGATGAGATCATTTTATATTATGGTTAATTTAAGAATTCAGCGAAATTCTATCACATTTGTTCAATTTACGTCGCTCCTATTTCAGATAGCTTATTGGGCTTAGCGGCATCTCAAGGCGCATGAAATGACGAGTGAAATGCACTATTAAACTTCTAGGGTAGGTCAAACAGAGACTCGATTAGATCATTTTACATTATGGTTAATAAAAGAATTCAGCGAAATTCTATCACATTTGTTCAACTTACGTCGCTCGTATTTCAGATAGCGTATTGGGCTAAGCGGCATCTCAAAGCGCATGAAATGGAGAGCGAAATGCACTATTAAACTTCTAGGCTAGGGCGAACGGAGACCCGATAAGATCATTTTATATTATGGTTAATTTAAGAATTCAGCAAATTCTATCACATTTGTTCAATTTACGTCGTTCCTATTTCAGATAGCGCATTGGGCTAAGCGGCATCTGAAAGCGCATGAAATGTCGAGTGAAATGCACTATTAGACTTCAATGGTAGGGCGAGCAGAGACCCGATTAGATCATTTTACATTAAAGTTAATATAAGAATTCAGGGAAATTCAATCACATTTCTTCAATTTACGTCGCTCCTATTGCAGATAGCGTATTGGGCTATGCGGCATCTCAAAGCACATGCAATGGCGATTGAAATGCACCATTAGACTTCTATGGTAGGGCGAACAGAGACCCGATTAGATCATTTTACATTAAGGTTAATATAAGGATTCACGGAAATTCTATCACATTTGTTCAAGTTACGTCGCTCCTATTTCAGATAGCGTATTGGGCTAAGCGGCATCTCATAGCGCATGAAATGGCGACTAAAATGCACTATTAAACTTCCAAGCTAGGGCGAACAGAGCCCCGATCAGATCATTTTATATTACGGTTAATATAAGAATGCAGAGTAATTCTATCACATTTGTTCAACTTACGTCGCTCCTATTTCAGATAGCGTACTGGGCTGGGCGGCATCTTAAAGCGCGTGGAATGGCGGGTAAAATGCACTACTAAACTTCTATGATAGGGCAAACAGAGACCCGATTAGATCATTTTATATTATGGTTAATTTAAGAATTCAGCGAAGTTCTATCACATTTGTTCAATTTACGTCGCTCCTATTTCAGATAGCGTATTGGGCTAAGCAGCATTTCAAAGCGCATGAAATGGGGAGTGAAATGCACTATGAAACTTCTAGGATATGGCAAACAGAGGCCCGATTAGATCATTTTATATTACGGTTAATATAAGAATTCAGCGTAATTCTATCACATTTGTTCATCTTACGTCGCTCCTATTTCAGATAGCATACTGGGCTAGGCGGCATCTTAAAGCGCGTGGAATGGCGAGTAAAATGCACAATTATACTTCTGGGCTAGGGCGAACAGAGACCCGATTAGATCATTTTACATTATGGTTAATAAAAGAATTCAGTGAAATTCTATCACATTTGTTCAACTTACGTCGCTCCTATTGCAGATCGCGTATTGGGCTAAGCGGCATCTCAAAGCGCATGAAATGGCGAGTAAAATGCACTATTAACCTTCTAGGATAAGGCAAACAGAGACCCGATTAGATGATTTTATATTACGGTTAATATAAGAATGCAGCGAAATTCTATCACATTTGTTGAATTTACGTCGCTCCTATTTCAGGTAGCGTATTGGGCTAAGCGGAATCTCAAAGCGCATGAAATGGCGAATAAAATGCACAATTATACTTCTGGGCTAGGGCGAACAGAGAACCGATTAGATCATTTTACATTATGGTTAATAAAAGAATTCAGTGAAATTCTATCACATTTGTTCAACTTACGTCGCTCCTATTGCAGATCGCGTATTGGGCTAAGCGGCATCTCAAAGCGCATGAAATGGCGAGTAAAATGCACTATTAACCTTCTAGGATAAGGCAAACAGAGACCCGATTAGATGATTTTATATTACGGTTAATATAAGAATGCAGCGAAATTCTATCACATTTGTTCAACTTACGTCGCTCCTACTTCAGATAGCGTACTGGGCTAGGCGGCATCTCAAAGCGCATGAAATGGCAAGTGAAATGCACTATTAGACTTCTATGGTAGGGCGAACAGAGACCCGATTAGATCATTTTACATTAAGGTTAATATAAGATTTCAGGGAAATTCTATCACATTTGTTCAATTTACGTCGCTCCTATTTCAGATAGCGTATTGGGCTAAGCGGCATCTCATAGCGCATGAAATGGCGACTAAAATGCACTATTAAACTTCTAGGCTAGGGCGCACAGAGACCCGATTAGATCATTTTATATTTTGGTTAATAAAAGAATTCAGCGAAATTCTATCACATTCGTTCAACTTACGTCGCACCTATTTCAGATAGCGTATTGGGCTAAGCGGCATCTCAAAGCGCATGAAATGGCGAGTGAAATGCACTATTAAACTTCTATGATAGGGCAATCAGAGACCCGATTAGATCGTTTTATATTTTGTTTAATATAAGATTTCAGGGAAATTTTATCACATTTGTTCAATTTACGTCGCTCCTATTTCAGATAGCGTACTGGGCTAGACGGCATCTTAAAGCGCGTGAAATGGCGAGTAAAATGCACTATTAAGATTCTATGATTGGGCAATCAGAGACCCGATTAGATCATTTTATATTATGGTTAATTTAAGAGGTCAGCAAAATTTTATCGCATTTGTTCAATTTACGTCGCTCCTATTTCAGATAGCGTACTGGGCTAGGCGGCATCTTAAAGCGCGTGGAATGTCAACTAAAATGCACTATTAAACTTCTATGATAGGGCAATCAGAGACACGATTAGATCATTTTATATTTTGGTTAATATGAGAATTCAGCGAAATTCTATCACATTTGTTCAATTTACGTCGCTCCTATTAGAGATAGCTTATTGGGCTTAGCGGCATCTCAAAGCGCATGAAATGACGAGTGAAATGCACTATTAAACTTCTATGATAGGGCAATCAGAGACCCGATTAGATCATTTTATATTTTGTTTAATATAAGATTTCAGGGAAATTTTATCACATTTGTTCAATTTACGTCGCTCCTATTTCAGATAGCGTACTGGGCTAGGCGGCATCTCAAAGCGCATGAAATGGCAAGTGAAATGCACTATTAGACTTCTATGGTAGGGCGAACAGAGACCCGATTAGATCATTTTACATTAAGGTTAATATAAGAACTCACGAAAATTCTATCACATTTGTTCAATTTACGTCGCACCTATTTCAGATAGCGTATTGGGCTATGCGGCATCTCAAAGCGCATGGAATGGCGAGTAAAATGCACTATTAAACTTCTAGGGTAGGACAAACAGAGACCCGATTAGATCATTTTATATTATGGTTAATTTAAGAATTCAGCGAAATTCTATCACATTTGTTCAACTTACGTCGCTCCTACTTCAGATAGCGTACTGGGCTAGGCGGCATCTCAAAGCGCATGAAATGGCAAGTGAAATGCACTATTAGACTTCTATGGTAGGGCGAACAGAGACCCGATTAGATCATTTTACATTAAGGTTAATATAAGATTTCAGGGAAATTCTATCACATTTGTTCAATTTACGTCGCTCCTATTTCAGATAGCGTATTGGGCTAAGCGGCATCTCATAGCGCATGAAATGGCGACTAAAATGCACTATTAAACTTCTAGGCTAGGGCGCACAGAGACCCGATTAGATCATTTTATATTATGGTTAATAAAAGAATTCAGCGAAATTCTATCACATTCGTTCAACTTACGTCGCACCTATTTCAGATAGCGTATTGGGCTAAGCGGCATCTCAAAGCGCATGAAATGGCGAGTGAAATGCACTATTAAACTTCTAGGGTAGGGCAAACAGAGACTCGATTAGATCATTTTACATTATGGTTAATAAAAGAATTCAGCGAAATTCTATCACATTTGTTCAACTTACGTCGCTCCTATTTCAGATAGCGTATTGGGCTAAGCGGCATCTCAAAGCGCATGAAATGGCGAGCAAAATGCACTATTAAACTTCTAGGGTAGGGCAAACAGAGACCCGATAAAATCTTTTTATATTATGGTTAATTTAAGAATTCAGCGAAATTCTATCACATTTGTTCAATTTACGTCGCTCCTATTTCAGATAGCGTACTGGGCTAGGCGGCATCTTAAAGCGCGTGAAATGGCGAGTAAAATGCACTATTAAGATTCTATGATTGGGCAATCAGAGAACCGATTAGATCATTTTATATTATGGTTAATTTAAGAGGTCAGCAAAATTTTATCGCATTTGTTCAATTTACGTCGCTCCTATTTCAGATAGCGTACTGGGCTAGGCGGCATCTTAAAGCGCGTGGAATGTCAACTAAAATGCACTATTAAACTTCTATGATAGGGCAATCAGAGACACGATTAGATCATTTTATATTTTAGTTAATATAAGAATTCAGCGAAATTCTATCACATTTGTTCAATTTACGTCGCTCCTATTAGAGATAGCTTATTGGGCTTAGCGGCATCTCAAAGCGCATGAAATGACGAGTGAAATGCACTATTAAACTTCTATGATAGGGCAATCAGAGACCCGATTAGATCATTTTATATTTTGTTTAATATAAGATTTCAGGGAAATTTTATCACATTTGTTCAATTTACGTCGCTCCTATTTCAGATAGCGTACTGGGCTAGGCGGCATCTCAAAGCGCATGAAATGGCAAGTGAAATGCACTATTAGACTTCTATGGTAGGGCGAACAGAGACCCGATTACATCATTTTACATTAAGGTTAATATAAGAACTCACGAAAATTCTATCACATTTGTTCAATTTACGTCGCACCTATTTCAGATAGCGTATTGGGCTATGCGGCATCTCAAAGCGCATGGAATGGCGAGTAAAATGCACTATTAAACTTCTAGGGTAGGACAAACAGAGACCCGATTAGATCATTTTATATTATGGTTAATTTAAGAATTCAGCGAAATTCTATCACATTTGTTCAACTTACGTCGCTCCTACTTCAGATAGCGTACTGGGCTAGGCGGCATCTCAAAGCGCATGAAATGGCAAGTGAAATGCACTATTAGACTTCTATGGTAGGGCGAACAGAGACCCGATTAGATCATTTTACATTAAGGTTAATATAAGAATTCACGAAAATTCTATCACATTTGTTCAATTTACGTCGCACCTATTTCTGATAGCGTATTGGGCTATGCGGCATCTCAAAGCGCATGAAATGGCGAGTAAAATGCACTATTAAACTTCTAGGGTAGGACAAACAGAGACCCGATTAGATCATTTTATATTATGGTTAATTTAAGAATTCAGCGAAATTCTATCACATTTGTTCAACTTACGTCGCTCCTACTTCAGATAGCGTACTGGGCTAGGCGGCATCTCAAAGCGCATGAAATGGCAAGTGAAATGCACTATTAGACTTCTATGGTAGGGCGAACAGAGACCCGATTAGATCATTTTACATTAAGGTTAATATAAGATTTCAGGGAAATTCTATCACATTTGTTCAATTTACGTCGCTCCTATTTCAGATAGCGTATTGGGCTAAGCGGCATCTCATAGCGCATGAAATGGCGACTAAAATGCACTATTAAACTTCTAGGCTAGGGCGCACAGAGACCCGATTAGATCATTTTATATTTTGGTTAATAAAAGAATTCAGCGAAATTCTATCACATTCGTTCAACTTACGTCGCTCCTATTTCAGATAGCGTATTGGGCTAAGCGGCATCTCAAAGCGCATGAAATGGCGAGTGAAATGCACTATTAAACTTCTAGGGTAGGGCAAACAGAGACTCGATTAGATCATTTTACATTATGGTTAATAAAAGAATTCAGCGAAATTCTATCACATTTGTTCAACTTACGTCGCTCCTATTTCAGATAGCGTATTGGGCTAAGCGGCATCTCAAAGCGCATGAAATGGCGAGCAAAATGCACTATTAAACTTCTAGGGTAGGGCAAACAGAGACCCGATAAAATCTTTTTATATTATGGTTAATTTAAGAATTCAGCGAAATTCTATCACATTTGTTCAATTTACGTCGCTCCTATTTCAGATAGCGTACTGGGCTAGGCGGCATCTTAAAGCGCGTGAAATGGCGAGTAAAATGCACTATTAAGATTCTATGATTGGGCAATCAGAGACCCGATTAGATTATTTTATATTATGGTTAATTTAAGAGGTCAGCAAAATTTTATCGCATTTGTTCAATTTACGTCGCTCCTATTTCAGATAGCGTACTGGGCTAGGCGGCATCTTAAAGCGCGTGGAATGTCAACTAAAATGCACTATTAAACTTCTATGATAGGGCAATCAGAGACACGATTAGATCATTTTATATTTTGGTTAATATAAGAATTCAGCGAAATTCTATCACATTTGTTCAATTTACGTCGCTCCTATTAGAGATAGCTTATTGGGCTTAGCGGCATCACAAAGCGCATGAAATGACGAGTGAAATGCACTATTAAACTTCTATGATAGGGCAATCAGAGACCCGATTAGATCATTTTATATTTTGTTTAATATAAGATTTCAGGGAAATTTTATCACATTTGTTCAATTTACGTCGCTCCTATTTCTGATAGCGAATTCGGCTAAGCGGCATCTCAAAGCGCATGAAATGGCGAATAAAATGCACTATTAAACTTCAAGGCTAGGGCGAACAGAGCCCCGATCAGATCATTTTACATTATGGCTAATAAAAGAATTCAGCGAAATTCTATCACATTTGTTCAACTTACGTCGCTCCTATTTCAGATAGCATATTGGGCTAAGCGGCAACTCACAGCGCATGAAATGTCGAATAAAATGCCCTATTAAACTTCTAGGTTAGGGCGAACAGAGACCAGATTAGATCATTTTATATTATGGTTAATTTAAGAATTCAGCGGAAATCTATCACATTTGTCCAATTTACGTCGCTCCTATTTCAGATAGCGTATTGGGCTAAGCGGCATCTCAAAGCGCATGAAATGGCGAGTAAAATGCGCTATTAAACTTCTACGATTAGGCAAACAGAGACCCGATTAGATCATTTTATATTACGGTTAATATAAGAATTCAGCGTAATTCTATTACATTTGTTCAAGTTACGTCGCTCCTATTTCAGATAGCGTACTGGGCTAGGCGGCATCTTAAAGCGCGTGGAATGGCGAGTAAAATGCACTACTAATCTTCTATGATAGGGCATTCAGAGACCCGATTAGATCAGTTTATATTTTGATTAATATAAGATTTCAGGGAAATTCTATCACATTTGTTCAATTTACGGCGCTCCTATTTCAGATAGCGTATTGTGCTAAGCGGCATATCATAGCGCATGAAATGGCGACAAAATGCACTATTAAACTTCTACGCTAGGGCGCACAGAGACCGATTAGATCATTTTATATTTTGGTTAATAAAAGAATTCAGCGAAATTCTATCACATTCGTTCAACTTACGTCGCTCCTATTTCAGATAGCGTATTGGGCTAAGCGGCATCTCAAAGCGCATGAGATGGCGAGTGAAATGCACCATTAGACTTCTATGGTAGGGCGAACAGAGACCCGATTAGATGGTTTTACATTACGGTTAATATAAGGATTCACGGAAATTCTATCACATTTGTTCAATTTACGTCGCTCCTATTTCAGATAGCGTATTGGGCTATGCGGCATCTCAAAGCGCATGAAATGTCGAGTAAAATGCACTATTAAACTTCTAGGGTAGGGCAAACAGAGACCCGATGAGATCATTTTATATTATGGTTAATTTAACAATTCAGCGAAATTCTATCACATTTGTTCAATTTACGTCGCTCCTATTTCAGATAGCGTATTGGGCTAAGCGGCATCTCAAAGCGCATGAAATGGCGAACAAAATGCACTATTAAACTTCTAGGCTAGGGCAAATAAAGACCCGATTAAATCATTTTATATTATGGTTAATTTAAGAATTCAGCGAAATTCTATCACGTTTGTTCAATTTACGTCGCTCCTATTTCAGATAGCGTATTGGGCTAGGCGGCATCTTGAAGCGCGTGGAATGGCGAGTAAAATGCACTATTAAAATTCTATGATAGGGCAATCAGAGACCCGATTAGATCATTTTATATTATGGTTAATTTAAGAATTCAGCAAAATTCTATCACATTTGTTCAATTTACGTCGCTCCTATTTCAGATAGCGTACTGGGCTAGGCGGCATTTTAAAGCGCGTGGAATGGCGAGTAAAATGCACTATTAAAATTCTATGATAGGGCAATCAGAGACCCGATTAGATCATTTTATATTATGGTTAATTTAAGAGGTCAGCAAAATATTATCGCATTTGTTCAATTCATGTTGCTCCTATTTCAGATAGCGTACTGGGCTAGGCGGCATCTTAAAGCGCGTGGAATGGCAAGTAAGATGTACTATGAAACTTCTATGATAGGGCAATCGAGACACGATTAGATAATTTTATATTTTGTTTAATATAAGATTTCAGGGAAATTTTATCACATTTGCTCATTTTACGTCGCTCCTATTTCAGATAGCGTATTCGGCTAAGCGGCATCTCAAAGCGCATGAAATGGCGAATAAAATGCACTATTAAACTTCTAGGCTAGGGCGAACAGAGCCCCGATCAGATCATTTTATATTACGGTTAATATAAGAATGCAGAGTAATTCTATCACATTTGTTCAACTTACGTCGCTCCTATTTCAGATAGCGTACTGGGCTAGGCGGCATCTCAAAGCGCATGAAATGGCGAGTGAAATGCACTATTAACCTTCTAGGATAAGCCAAACAGAGACCCGATTAGATCATTTTATATTACGGTTAATATAAGAATTCAGCGTAATTCTATCACATTTGTTCAACTTACGTAGCTCCTATTTCAGATAGCGTATTGGGCTAAGCGGCATCTCAAAGCGCATGAAATGGCGAGTAAAATGCACTATCAAACTTCTAGCGTAGGGCAAACAGAGACCCGATTAGATCATTTTATATTATGGTTAATTTAAGAATTCAGCAAAATTCTATCACATTTGTTCAATTTACGTCATTCCTATTTCAGATAGCGTACTGGACTCGGCGGCATCTTAAAGCGCGTGGAATGGCGAGTGAAATGTACTATTAGACTTCTACGGTAGGGCGAACAGAGACCCGATTAGATCATTTTATATTGTGGTTAATTTAAGAATTCAGCAAAATTCTATCACATTTGTTCAATTTACGTCGCTCCTATTTCAGTTAGCGTATTGGGCTAAGCGTCATCTCAAAGCGCATGAAATGGCGACTAAAATGCACTATTAAACTTCTAGGCTAGGGCGAACAGAGACCCGATTAGATCATTTTATATTACGGTTAATATAAGAATGCGGCGTAATTCTATCACATTTGTTCAATTTACGTCGCTCCTATTTCAGATGGCGTTTTGGGCTATGCGGCATATCAAATCGCGTGAAATGGCGAGTAAAATTCACTATTAAACTTCTAGGGTAGGACAAACAGAGACCCGATTAGATCATTTTATATTATGGTTAATTTAAGAATTCAGCGAAACTCTATCACATTTGTTCAACTTACGTCGCTCCTATTTCAGATAGCGTATTGGGCTAAGCGGCATCTCAAAGCGCATGAAATGGCGAGTAAAATGCACTATTAAACTTCTAGGGTAGGGCAAACAGAGACCCGATAAAATCATTTTATATTATGGTTAATTTAAGAATTCAGCGAAAATCTATCACATTTGTCCAATTTACGTCGCTCCTATTTCAGATAGCGTATTGGGCTAAGCGGCATCTCAAAGCGCATGAAATGGCGAGTAAAATGCGCTATTAAACTTCTAGGATTAGGCAAACAGAGACCCGATTAGATCATTTTATATTACGGTTAATATAAGAATTCAGCGTAATTCTATCACATTTGTTCAAGTTACGTCGCTCCTATTTCAGATAGCGTATTGGGCTAAGCGGCATCTCAAAGCGCATGAAATGGCGAGTAAAATGCGCTATTAAACTTCTAGGATTAGGCAAACAGAGACCCGATTAGATCATTTCATATTACGGTTAATATAAGAATTCAGCGTAATTCTATCACATTTGTTCAAGTTACGTCGCTCCTATTTCAGATAGCGTACTGGGCTAGGCGGCATCTTAAAGCGCGTGGAATGGCGAGTAAAATGCACTACTAATCTTCTATGATAGGGCAATCAGAGACCCGATTAGATCAGTTTATATTTTGATTAATATAAGATTTCAGGGAAATTCTGTCACATTTGTTCAATTTACGTTGCTCCTATTTCAGATAGCGTATTGGGCTAAGCGGCATCTCATAGCGCATGAAATGGCGACTAAAATGCACTATTAAACTTCTAGGCTAGGGCGCACAGAGACCGATTAGATCATTTTATATTTTGGTTAATAAAAGAATTCAGCGAAATTCTATCACATTCGTTCAACTTACGTCGCTCCTATTTCAGATAGCGTATTGGGCTAAGCGGCATCTCAAAGCGCGTGAAATGGCGAGTAAAATGCAGTATTAAACTTCTAGGCTAGGGCGAACAGAGCCCCGATCAGATCATTTTATATTACGGTTAATATAAGAATGCAGAGTAATTCTATCACATTTGTTCAAATTACGTCGCTCCTATTTCAGATAGCGTACTGGGCTAGGCGGCATCTCAAAGCGCATGAAATGGCGAGTGAAATGCACTATTAAACTTCTAGGATAAGCCAAACAGAGACCCGATTAGATCATTTTACATTATGGTTAATAAAAGAATTCAGTGAAATTCTATCACATTTGTTCAACTTACGTCGCTCCTATCTCAGATCGCGTATTGGGCTAAGCGGCATCTCAAAGCGCATGAAATGGCGAGTAAAATGCACTATAAAACTTCTAGGGTAGGGCAAACAGAGACCCGATTAGATCATCTAATATTATGGTTAATTTAAGAATTCAGCAAAATTCTATCACATTTGTTAAATTTACGTCGCTCCAATTTCAGATAGCGTATTGGGCTAAGCGGCATCTCAAAGCGCATGACATGGCGAGTAAAATGCACTATTAAACTTCTAGGGTAGGGCAAACAGAGACCCGATTAGATCATTTTATATTATGGTTAATTTAAGAATTCAGCAAAATTCTATCACATTTGTTCAATTTACGTCGCTCCTATTTCGGATAGCGTACTGGGCTAGGCGGCATCCTAAAGCGCGTGGAGTAGCGAGTAAAATGCACTATTAATCATCTATGACAGGGCAATCAGAGACCCGATTAGATCATTATATATTTTGGTTAATATAAGAATTCAGCGAAATTCTATCACATTTGTTCAATTTACGTCGCTCCTATTTCAGATAGCGTATTGGGCTAGGCGGCATTTTAAAGCGCGTGGAATGGCGAGTAAAATGCACTATTAAAATTCTATGATAGGGCAATCAGAGACCCGATTAGATCATTTTATATTATGGTTAATTTAAGAGGTCAGCAAAATATTATCGCATTTGTTCAATTTATGTCGCTCCTATTTCAGATAGCGTACTGGGCTAGGCGGCATCTTAAAGCGCGTGGAATGGCAAGTAAGATGTACTATGAAACTTCTATGATAGGGCAATCAGAGACACGATTAGATAATTTTATATTTTGTTTAATATAAGATTTCAGGGAAATTTTATCACATTTGCTCATTTTACGTCGCTCCTATTTCAGATAGCGTATTCGGCTAAGCGGCATCTCAAAGCGCATGAAATGGCGAATAAAATGCACTATTAAACTTCTAGGATAGGGCGAACAGAGCCCCGATCAGATCATTTTATATTACGGTTAATATAAGAATGCAGAGTAATTCTATCACATTTGTTCAACTTACGTCGCTCCTATTTCAGATAGCGTACTGGGCTAGGCGGCATCTCAAAGCGCATGAAATGGCGAGTGAAATGCACTATTAAACTTCTAGGATAAGCCAAACAGAGACCCGATTAGATCATTTTACATTATGGTTAATAAAAGAATTCAGTGAAATTCTATCACATTTGTTCAACTTACGTCGCTCCTATTTCAGATAGCGTACTGGGCTAGGCGGCATCTTAAAGCGCGTGGAATGGCAAGTAAGATGTACTATGAAACTTCTATGATAGGGCAATCAGAGACCCGATTAGATCATTATATATTTTGGTTAATATAAGAATTCAGCGAAATTCTATCACATTTGTTCAATTTACGTCGCTCCTATTTCAGATAGCGTATTGGGCTAAGCGTCATCTCAAAGCGCATGAAATGGCGACTAAAATGCACTATTAGACTTCTATGGTAGGGCGAACAGAGACCCGATTAGATCATTTTATATTGTGGTTAATTTAAGAATTCAGCAAAATTCTATCACATTTGTTCAATTTACGTCATTCCTATTTCAGATAGCGTACTGGGCTCGGCGGCATCTTAAAGCGCGTGGAATGGCGTGTGAAATGCACTATTAGACTTCTATGGTAGGGCGAACAGAGACCCGATTAGATCATTTTATATTGTGGTTAATTTAAGAATTCAGCAAAATTCTATCACATTTGTTCAATTTACGTCGCTCCTATTTCAGTTAGCGTATTGGGCTAAGCGTCATCTCAAAGCGCATGAAATGGCGACTAAAATGCACTATTAAACTTCTAGGCTAGGGCGAACAGAGACCCGATTAGATCATTTTATATTACGGTTAATATAAGAATGCGGCGTAATTCTATCACATTTGTTCAATTTACGTCGCTCCTATTTCAGATAGCGTATTGGGCTAAGCGGCATCTCAAAGCGCATGAAATGGCGAGTAAAATGCAATACTAAACTTCTAGGATAAGGCAAACAGAGACCCGATTAGATCATTTTATATTACGGTTAATATAAGAATTCAGCGTAATTCTATCACATTTGTTCAACTTACGTCGCTCCTATTTCAGATAGTGTACTGGGCTAGGCGGCATCTTAAAGCGCGTGGAATGGCGAGTAAAATGCACTACTAAACTTCTATGATAGGGCAATCAGAGACCCGATTAGATCATTTTATATTACGGTTAATATAAGAATGCAGCGTAATTCTATCACATTTGTTCAACTTACGTCGCTCCTACTTCAGATAGCGTACTGGGCTAGGCGGCATCTCAAAGCGCATGAAATGGCAAGTGAAATGCACTATTAGACTTCTATGGTAGGGCGAGCAGAGACCCGATTAGATCATTTTACATTAAGGTTAATATAAGAATTCACGAAAATTCTATCACATTCGTTCAATTTACGTCGCTCCTATTTCAGATGGCGTATTAGGCTATGCGGCATATCAAATCGCGTGACATGGCGAGTAAAATGCACTATTAAACTTCTAGGGTAGGACAAACAGAGACCCGATTAGATCATTTTATATTATGGTTAATTTAAGAATTCAGCGAAACTCTATCACATTTGTTCAACTTACGTCGCTCCTATTTCAGATAGCGTATTGGGCTAAGCGGCATCTCAAAGCGCATGAAATGGCGAGTAAAATGCACTATTAAACTTCTAGGGTAGGGCAAACAGAGACCCGATAAAATCATTTTATATTATGGTTAATTTAAGAATTCAGCGAAAATCTATCACATTTGTCCAATTTACGTCGCTCCTATTTCAGATAGCGTATTGGGCTAAGCGGCATCTCAAAGCGCATGAAATGGCGAGTAAAATGCGCTATTAAACTTCTAGGATTAGGCAAACAGAGACCCGATTAGATCATTTTATATTACGGTTAATATAAGAATTCAGCGTAATTCTATCACATTTGTTCAAGTTACGTCGCTCCTATTTCAGATAGCGTACTGGGCTTGGCGGCATCTTAAAGCGCGTGGAATGGCGAGTAAAATGCACTACTAATCTTCTATGATAGGGCAATCAGAGACCCGATTAGATCAGTTTATATTTTGATTAATATAAGATTTCAGGGAAATTCTATCACATTTGTTCAATTTACGTCGCTCCTATTTCAGGTAGCGTATTGGGCTAAGCGGCATCTCATAGCGCATGAAATGGCGACTAAAATGCACTATTAAACTTCTAGGCTACGGCGCACAGAGACCGATTAGATCATTTTATATTTTGGTTAATAAAAGAATTCAGCGAAATTCTATCACATTCGTTCAACTTACGTCGCTCCTATTTCAGATAGCGTATTGGGCTAAGCGGCATCTCAAAGCGCGTGAAATGGCGAGTAAAATGCAGTATTAAACTTCTAGGTTAGGACAAACAGAGACCCGATTAGATCATTTTATATTATGGTTAATTTAAGAATTCAGCGAAATTCTATCACATTTGTTCAATTTACGTCGCTCCTGTTTCAGATAGCGTATTCGGCTATGCGGCATCTCAAAGCGCATGAAATGGCGAATAAAATGCACTATTAAACTTCTCGCCTAGGGCGAACACAGACCCGATCAGATCATTTTACATTATGGTTAATAAAAGAATTCAGCGAAATTCTATCACATTCGTTCAACTTACGTCGCTCCTATTTCAGATAGCGTATTCGGCTAAGCGGCATCTCAAAGCGCATGAAATGGCGAGTAAAATGCACTATTAAACTTCTAGGGTAGGGCGCACAGAGACCCGATTAGGTCATTTTATATTATGGTTGATAAAAGAATTCAGCGAAATTCTATCACATTTGATCAACTTACGTCGCTCCTATTTCAGATAGCGTATTGGGATAAGCGGCATCTCAAAGCACATGAAATGGCGAGTCAAATGCACTATTAAACTTCTAGGATAAGGCAAACAGAGACCCGATTAGATCATTTTATATTTTGTTTAATATAAGATTTCAGGGAAATTATATCACATTTGCTCAATTTACGTCGCTCCTATTTCAGATAGCGTATTGGGCTAAGCGGCCTCTCAAAGCGCATGAAATGGCGAGTAAAATGCTCTATTAACCTTCTAGGATAAGGCAAACAGAGAACCGATTAGATCATTTTATATTACGGTTAATATAAGAATGCAGCGTAATTCTATCACATTTGTTCAACTTACGGTGCTCCTACTTCAGATAGCGTACTGGGCTAGGCGGTATCTCAAAGCGCATGATATGGCAAGTGAAATGCAATATTAGACTTGTATGGTAGGGCGAACAGAGACCCGATTAGATCATTTTACATTAAGGTTAATATAAGAATTCAGCGAAATTCTATCACATTTGTTCAATTTACGTCGCTCCTATTTCAGGTAGCGTATTGGGCTAAGCGGCATCTCAAAGCGCATGAAATGGCGAGTAAAATGCACTATTAAACTCCTAGGATAAGGCAAGCAGAGACCCGATTAGATCATTTTATATTACGGTTAATATAAGAATTCAGCGTAATTCTATCACATTTGTTCAATTTACGTCGCTCCTATTTCAAATAGCGTATTGGGCTAAGCGGCATCGCAAAGCGCATGAAATGGCGAGGAAATGCACTATTAGACTTCTATGGTAGGGCGAACAGAGACCCGATTAGATCATTTTACATTAAGGTTAATATAAGAATTCAGCGAAATTCTATCACATTTGTTCAATTTACGTCGCTCCTATTTCAGGTAGCGTATTGGGCTAAGCGGCATCTCAAAGCGCATGAAATGGCGAATAAGATGCACAATTATTCATCTGGGCTAGGGCGAACAGAGACCCGATTAGATCATATTACATTATGGTTAATAAAAGAATTCAGTGAAATTCTATCACATTTGTTCAACTTACGTCGCTCCTATTTCAGATCGCGTATTGGGCTAAGCGGCATCTCAAAGCGCATGAAATGGCGAGTAAACTGCACTATAAAACTTCTAGGGTAGGGCAAACAGAGACCCGATTAGATCATCTAATATTATGGTTAATTTAAGAATTCAGCAAAATTCTATCACATTTGTTAAATTTACGTCGCTCCAATTTCAGATAGCGTATTGGGCTAAGCGGCATCTCAAAGCGCATGACATGGCGAGTAAAATGCACTATTAAACTTCTAGGGTAGGGCAAACAGAGACCCGATTAGATCATTTTATATTATGGTTAATTTAAGAATTCAGCAAAATTCTATCACATTTGTTCAATTTACGTCGCTCCTATTTCGGATATCGTACTGGGCTAGGCGGCATCCTAAAGCGCGTGGAGTGGCGAGTAAAATGCACTATTAATCATCTATGATAGGGCAATCAGAGACCCGATTAGATCATTATGTATTTTGGTTAATATAAGAATTCAGCGAAATTCTATCACATTTGTTCAATTTACGTCGCTCCTATTTCAGATAGCGTATTGGGCTAAGCGGCATCTCAAAGCGCATGAAATGGCGAGTAAAATGCAATACTAAACTTCTAGGATAAGGCAAACAGAGACCCGATTAGATCATTTTATATTACGGTTAATATAAGAATTCAGCGTAATTCTATCACATTTGTTCAACTTACGTCGCTCCTATTTCAGATAGCGTACTGGGCTAGGCGGCATCTTAAAGCGCGTTAAATGGCGAGTAAAATGCACTATTAAACTTCTAGGCTAGGGCGAACAGAGACCCGATTAGATCATTTTACATTTTCGTTAATAAAAGAATTCAGCGAAATTCTATCACATTTGTTCAATTTACGTCGCTCCTATTTCAGCTAGCACATTGGGCTAAGCGGCATCTCAAGGCGCATGAAATGGCGACTAAAATGCACTATTAAACTTCTAGGCTAGGGCGAACAGAGACCCGATTAGATCATTTTACATTTTGGTTAATAAAAGAATTCAGCGAAATTCTATCACATTTGTTCAATTTACGTCGCTCCTATTTCAGATAGCGTATTGGGCTCAGCAGCATTTCAAAGCGCATGAAATGGCGAGTGAAATGCACTATTAAACTTCTAGGATAAGGCAAACAGAGACCCGGTTAGATCATTTTATATTACGGTTAATTTAAGAATTCAGCGTAATTCTATCACATTTGTTCATCTTACGTCGCTCCTATTTCAGATAGCGTACTGGGCTAGGCAGCATCTTAAAGCGCATGAAATGACGAGTGAAATGCACTATTAAACTTCTAGGGTAGGGCAAACAGAGACCCGATTTGATCATTTTACATTATGGTTAATAAAAGAATTCAGCGAAATTCTATCACATTTGATCAACTTACGTCGCTCCTATTTCAGATAGCGTACTGGGCTAGGCGGCATCTTAAAGCGCGTGGAATGGCGAGTAAAATGCACTACTAAACTTCTATGATAGGGCAATCAGAGGCCCGATTAGATCATTTTATATTTTGTTTAATATCAGATTTCAGGGAAATTGTATCACATTTGTTCAATTTACGTCGCTCCTATTTCAGATAGCGTATTCGGCTAAGCGGCATCTCAAAGCGCATGAAATGGCGAGTGAAATGCACTATTAAACTTCTAGGATAAGGCAAACAGAGACCCGGTTAGATCATTTTATATTACGGTTAATATAAGAATTCAGCGTAATTCTATCACATTTGTTCATCTTACGTCGCTCCTATTTCAGATAGCGTACTGGGCTAGACAGCATCTTAAAGCGCATGAAATGACGAGTGAAATGCACTATTAAACTTCTAGGGTAGGGCAAACAGAGTCCCGATTAGATCATTTTACATTATGGTTAATAAAAGAATTCATCGAAATTCTATCACATTTGTTCAACTTACGTCGCTCCTATTTCAGATAGCGTATTGGGCTAAGCGGCATCTCAAAGCGCATGAAATGGCGAGTAAAATGCACTATGAAACTTCTAGGATACGGCAAACACAGACCCGATTAGATCATTTTATATTACGGTTAATATAAGAATTCGGCGTAATTCTATATCATTTGTTCAACTTACGTCGCTCCTATTTCAGATAGCGTACTGGGCTAGGCGGCATCTCAAAGCGCGTGGAATGGCGAGTAAAATGCACTACTAAACTTCTATGATAGGGCAATCAGAGACCCGATTTGATCATTTTATATTGTGTTTAATATAAGATTTCAGGGAAATTGTATCACATTTGTTCAATTTACGTCGCTCCTATTTCAGATAGCGTATTCGGCTAAGCGGCATCTCAAAGCGCATGAAAGTGCGAACAAAACGCGCTATTAAACTTCTAGGGTAGGGCGAACAGAGCCCCGATCAGATTATTTTACATTATGGTTAATAAAAGAATTCAGCGAAATTCTATCACATTTGTTCAATTTACGTCGCTCGTACTTCAGATAGCATATTGGGCTAAGCGGCATCTCAAAGTGCATGAAATGACGAATAAGATGCACTACTAAGCTTCTACGCTAGGGCGAACAGAGACCCGACTAGATCATTGAACATCATGGTTAATAAAAGAATTCAGCGAAATTCTATCACATTTGTTCAATTTACATCGCTCCTATTTCAGATAGCGTATTGGGCTATGCGGCATCTCAAAGCGCATGAAATGGCGAATAAATTGCACTATTAAACTTCTAGGATAAGGCGAACAGAGACCCGATTAGATCATTTTATATTACGGTTAATATAAGAATGCAGCGTAATTCTATCACATTTGTTCAATTTACGCCGCTCCTATTTCAGATAGCGTACTGGGCTAGGCGGCATCTCAAAGCGCATGAAATGGCGAGTAAAATGCACTATTAAACTTCTAGGGTAGGACAAACAGAGACCCGATTAGATCATTTTATATTATGGTTAATTTAAGAATTCAGCGAAATTCTATCAGATTTGTTCAATTTACGTCGCTCCTATTTCAGATAGCGTATTGGGCTAAGCGGCATTTCAAAGCGCATGAAATGGCGAGTAAAATGCACTATTAAACTTCTAGGATAAGCCAAACAGAGACCCGATTAGATTATTTTATATTACGGTTAATATAAGAATTCAGCGAAGTTCTATCACATTTGTTCAATTTACGTCGCTCCTATTTCAGATAGCATACTGGGCTAGGCGGCATCTTAAAGCGCGTGGAATGGCGAGTAAAAGGCGCTATTAAACTTCTAGGATAAGGCAAACAGAGACCCGATTAGATCATTTTATATTACGGTTAATATAAGAATGCAGCGAAATTCTATCACATTTGTTCAACTTACGTCGCTCCTATTTCAGATAGCGTATTGGGCTAAGCGGCATCTTAAAGCGCGTGGAATGGCGAGTAAAACGCGCTATTAAACTTCTAGGATAAGGCGAACAGAGACCCGATTAGATCATTTTATATTACGGTTAATATAAGAATGCAGCGTAATTCTATCACATTTGTTCAACTTACGTCGCTCCTTTTTCAGATAGCGTACTGAGCTAGGCGGCATCTCAAAGCGCATGAAATGACGAGTGAAATGCACTATGAAACTTCTAGGGTAGGGCAAACAGAGACCCGATTAGATCATTTTACATTATGGTTAATAAAAGAATTCAGCGAAATTCTATCACATTTGTTCAATTTACGTCGCTCCTATTTCAGATAGCGTACTGGGCTAGGCGGCATCTCAAAGCGCATGAAATGGCGAGTAAAATGCACTATTAAACTTCTAGGGTAGGACAAACAGAGACCCGATTAGATCGTTTTATATTATGGTTAATTTAAGAATTCAGCGAAGTTCTATCACATTTTTTCAATTTACATCGCTCCTATTTCAGATAGCGTATTGGGCGAAGCAGCATTTCAAAGCGCATGAAATGGCGACTAAAATGCACTATTAATCTTCTAGGGTAGGACAAACAGAGACCCGATTAGATCATTTTATATTATGGTTAATTTAAGAATTCAGCGAAATTCTATCACATTTGTTCAATTTACGCCGCTCCTATTTCAGATAGCATACTGGGCTAGGCGGCATCTTAAAGCGCGTGGAATGGCGAGTAAAAGGCGCTATTAAACTTCTAGGATAAGGCAAACAGAGACCCGATTAGATCATTTTATATTACGGTTAATATAAGAATGCAGCGTAATTCTATCACATTTGTTCAACTTACGTCGCTCCTATTTCAGATAGCGTATTGGGCTAAGCGGCATCTTAAAGCGCGTGGAATGGCGAGTAAAACGCGCTATTAAACTTCTAGGATAAGGCGAACAGAGACCCGGTTAGATCATTTTATATTACGGTTAATATAAGAATGCAGCGTAATTCTATCACATTTGTTCAATTTACGTCGCTCCTATTTCGGATAGCGTACTGGGCTAGGCGGCATCTCAAAGCGCATGAAATGGCGACTAAAATGCACTATTAATCTTCTAGGGTAGGACAAACAGAGACCCGATTAGATCATTTTATATTATGGTTAATTTAAGAATTCAGCGAAATTCTATCACATTTGTTCAATTTACGCCGCTCCTGTTTCAGATAGCATACTGGGCTAGGCGGCATCTTAAAGCGCGTGGAATGGCGAGTAACAGGCGCTATTAAACTTCTAGGATAAGGCAAACAGAGACCCGATTAGATCATTTTATATTACGGTTAATATAAGAATGCAGCGTAATTCTATCACATTTGTTCAACTTACGTCGCTCCTATTTCAGATAGCGTATTGGGCTAAGCGGCATCTTAAAGCGCGTGGAATGGCGAGTAAAACGCGCTATTAAACTTCTAGGATAAGGCGAACAGAGACCCGATTAGATCATTTTATATTACGGTTAATATAAGAATGCAGCGTAATTCTATCACATTTGTTCAATTTACGCCGCTCCTATTTCAGATAGCGTACTGGGCTAGGCGGCATCTCAAAGCGCATGAAATGGCGAGTAAAATGCACTATTAAACTTCTAGGGTAGGACAAACAGAGACCCGATTAGATCATTTTATATTATGGTTAATTTAAGAATTCAGCGAAATTCTATCAGATTTGTTCAATTTACGTCGCTCCTATTTCAGATAGCGTATTGGGCTAAGCGGCATTTCAAAGCGCATGAAGTGGCGAGTAAAATGCACTATTAAACTTCTAGGATAAGCCAAACAGAGACCCGATTAGATTATTTTATATTACGGTTAATATAAGAATTCAGCGAAGTTCTATCACATTTGTTCAATTTACGCCGCTCCTATTTCAGATAGCGTACTGGGCTAGGCGGCATCTCAAAGCGCATGAAATGGCGAGTAAAATGCACTATTAAACTTCTAGGGTAGGACAAACAGAGACCCGATTAGATCATTTTATATTATGGTTAATTTAAGAATTCAGCGAAATTCTATCAGATTTGTTCAATTTACGTCGCTCCTATTTCAGATAGCGTATTGGGCTAAGCGGCATTTCAAAGCGCATGAAATGGCGAGTAAAATGCACTATTAAACTTCTAGGATAAGCCAAACAGAGACCCGATTATATTATTTTATATTACGGTTAATATAAGAATTCAGCGAAGTTCTATCACATTTGTTCAATTTACGCCGCTCCTATTTCAGATAGCGTACTGGGCTAGGCGGCATCTCAAAGCGCATGAAATGGCGAGTAAAATGCACTATTAAACTTCTAGGGTAGGACAAACAGAGACCAGATTAGATCATTTTATATTTTGGTTAATATAAGAATTCTGCGAAATTCTATCACATTTGTTCAATTTACGTCGCTCCTATTTCAGATAGCTTATGGGCTTAGCGGCATCTCAAAGCGCATGAAGTGACGAGTGAAATGCACTATTAAACTTCTAGGGTAGGGCAAACAGAGACCCGATTATATCATTTTATATTATGGTTAATTTAAGAATTCAGCAAAATTCTATCACATTTGTTCAACTTACGTCGCTCCTATTTCAGATATCGTACTGGGCTAGGCGGCATCTTAAAGCGCGTGGAAGGGCGAGTAAAATGCACTGCTAAACTTCTATGATAGAGCAATCAGAGACCCGATTAGATCATTTTATATTTTGTTTAATATAAGAATTCAGGGAAATTTTATCACATTTGTTCAATTTACGTCGCTCCTATTTCAGATAGCTTATTGGGCTTAGCGGCATCTCAAAGCGCATGAAGTGACGAGTGAAATGCACTATTAAACTTCTAGGGTAGGGCAAACAGAGACCCGATTAGATCATTTTATATTTTGTTTAATATCAGATTTCAGGGAAATTGTATCACATTTGTACAATTTACGTCGCTCCTATTTCAGATAGCGTATTGGGCTATGCGGCATCTCAAAGCGCATGAAATGGCGAATAAAATGCACCACTAAACTTCTAGGGTAGGGCAAACAGAGACCCGATTAGATCATTTTATATTACGGTCAATATAAGAATTCAGCGAAATTCTATGACATTTGTTCATCTTACGTCGCTCCTATTACAGATAGCATACTGGGCTAGGCGGCATCTTAAAGCGCGTGGAATGGCGAGTAAAATGCACTACTAAACTTCCATGATAGGGCAATCAGAGACCTGATTAAATCATTTTATATTTTGTTTCATATAAGATTTCAGCGAAGTTCTATCACATTTGTTCAATTTACGTCGCTCCTATTTCAGATAGCGTATTGGTCTAAGCGGCATCTCAAAGCGCATGAAATGACGAGTGAAATGTACTATTAATCTTCTAGGGTAGTGCAAACAGAGACCCGATTAGATCATTTTATATTATGGTTAATTTAAGAATTCAGCGAAATTCTATCACATTTGTTCAATTTACGTCGCTCCTATTTCAGATAGCGTATTGGGCTAAGCGGCATCTCAAAGCGCATGAAATGTCGAGTGAAATGCACTATTAGACTTCTATGGTAGGGCAAACAGAGACCCGATTAGATCATTTTATATTTTGTTTAATATAAGATTTCAGGGAAATTCTATCACTTTCGTTCAATTTACGTCGCTCCTATTTCAGATAGCGTATTGGGCTAAGCGGCATCTCAAAGCGCATGAAATGGCGAGTATAATGCACTGTTAAACTTCTAGGATAAGGCAAACAGAGACCCGATTAGATCATTTTATATTACGGTTAATATAAGAATTCGGCGTAATTCTATCACATTTGTTCAACTTACGTCGCTCCTATTTCAGATAGCGTATTGGGCTAAGCGGCATCTCAAAGCGCGTGGAATGGCGAGTAAAATGCACTACTAAACTTCTATGATAGGGCAATCAGAGACACGGTTAGATCATTTTATATTTTGTTTAATATCAGATTTCAGGGAAATTGTATCACACTTGTTCAATTTACGTCGCTCCTATTTCAGATAGCGTATTGTGCTATGCGGCATCTCAAAGCGCATGAAATGGCGAATCAATTGCACTATTAAACTTCTAGGGTAGGGCAAACAGAGACCAGATTAGATCATTTTATATTATGGTTAATTTAAGAATTCAGCGAAGTTCCATCACATTTGTTCAATTTACGTCGCTCCTATTTCAGATAGCGTATTGGGCTAAGCAGCATTTCAAAGCGCATGAAATGGCGAGTGAAATGCACTATTCAACTTCTAGGATAAGGCAAACAGAGGTCCGATTAGATCATTTTATATTACGGTTAATATAAGAATTCAGCGTAATTCTATCACAATTTGTTCATCTTACGTCGCTCCTATTTCAGATAGCGTACTGGGCTAGGCGGCATCTTAAAGCGCGTGGAATGGCGAGTAAAATGCACTATTAATATTCTATGATAGGGCAATCAGAGACCCGATTAGATCATTTTATATTATGGTTAATTTAAGATGTCAGCAAAATTTTATCGTATTTGTTCAATTTACGTCGCTCCTATTTCAGATAACGTACTGGGCTAGGCGGCATCTTAAAGCGCATGAAATGGCAAGTATAATTGACTATTAAACTTCTAGGATAAGGCAAACGGAGACCCGATTAGATCATTTTATATTTTGTTTAATATAAGATTTCAGGGAAATTCTATCACATTTGTTCAATTTACGTCGCTCCTATTTCAGATAGCGTATTGGGCTAAGCGGCCTCTCAAAGCGCATGAAATGGCGAGCAAAATGCGCTATTAAACTTCTAGGATAAGGCAAACAGAGACCCGATTAGATCATTTTATATTACGGTTAATATAAGAATTCGGCGTAATTCTATCACATTTGTTCAACTTACGTCGCTCCTATTTCAGATAGCGTACTGGTCTAGGCGGCATCTTAAAGCGCGTGGAATGGCGAGTAAAATGCACTACTAAACTTCTGTGATAGAGCAATCAGAGACCCGATTAGATCATTTTATATTTTGTTTACTATAAGATTTCAGGGAAATTCTATCACATTTGTTCAATTTACGTCACTCATATTTCAGATAGCATACTGGGCTAGGCGGCATCTTAAAGCGCGTGGAATGGCGAGTAAAATGCACTACTAAACTTCTATTATAGGGCAATCAGAGACCCGATTAGATCATTTTATATTACGGTTAATATAAGAATATAGCGTAATTCTATCACATTTGTTCAATTTACGTCGCTCCTATTTCAGATAGCGTACTGGGCTAGGCGGCATCTAAAAGCGCATGACATGGCGAGTATAATGCACTATTAAACTTCTAGGATAAGGCAAACAGAGACCCGATTAGATCATTTTATATTTTGTTTAATATAAGATTTCAGAGAAATTCTATCACATTTGTTCAATTTACGTCGCTCCTATTTCAGATAGCGTATTGGGCTGAGCGGCCTCTCAAAGCGCAAGAAATGGCGAGTGAAATGCACTATTAGACTTCTATGGTAGGGCAAACAAAGACCCGATTAAATCATTTTATATTATGGTTAATTTAAGAATTCAGCGAAGTTCTATCACATTTGTTCAATTTACGTCGCTCCTATTTCAGATAGCGTATTGGGCTAAGCAGCATTTCAAAGTGCATGAAATGACGAGTGAAATGCACTATGAAACTTCTAGGGTAGGGAAAAAAGAGACCCGATTAGATAATTTTATATTATGGTTAATTTAAGAATTCAGCGAAATTCTATCACATTTGTTCAACTTACGTCGCTCCTATTTCACATAGCGTATTGGGCTAAGCGGCATCTCAAAGCGCAAGAAATGGCGAGTGAAATGCGCTATTAGACTTCTACGGTAGGGCGAACAGAGACCCGATTGGATCATTGTACATTAAGGTTAATATAAGAATTCACGGAAATTCTATCACATTTGTTCAATCTACGTCGCTCCTATTTCAGATGGCGTATTGGGCTAAGCGGCATCTCAAAGCGCATGAAATGGCGAGTAAAATGCACTATTAAACTTCTAGCGTAGGGCAAACAGAGACCCGATTAGATCATTTTATATTATGGTTAATTTAAGAATTCAGCAAAATTCTATCACATTTGTTCAATTTACGTCGTTCCTATTTCAGATAGCGTACTGGCCTCGGCGGTATCTTAAAGCGCGTGGAATGGGGAGTGAAATGCACTATTAGAGGGCGAACAGAGACCCGATTAGATCATTTTATATTACGGTTAATTTAAGAGTTCAGCAAAATTCTATCACAACTGTTCAATTTACGTCGCTCCTATTTCAGATAGCGTATTGGGCTGAGCGGCCTCTCAAAGCGCAATAAATGGCGAGTGAAATGCACTATTCAACTTCTAGGATAAGGCAAACAGAGGCCCGATTAGATCATTTTATATTATGGTTAATTTAAGAATTCAGCGAAGTTCCATCACATTTGTTCAGTTTACGTCGCTCCTGTTTCAGATAGCGTATTGGGCTAAGCGGCATTTCAAAGCGCATGAAATGGCGAGTGAAATGCACTATTAAACTTCTAGGATAAGCCAAACAGAGACCGGATTAGATCATTTTATATTACGGTTAATATAAGAATGCAGCGTAATTCTATCACATTTGTTCAACTTACGTCGCTCCTTTTTCAGATAGCGTACTGGGCTAGGCGGCATCTCAAAGCGCATGAAATGACGAGTGAAATGCACTATGAAAGTTCTAGGGTAGGGCAAACAGAGACCCGATTAGATCATTTTACATTATGGTTAATAAATGAATTCAGCGAAATTCTATCACATTTGTTCAACTTACGTCGCTCCTATTTCAGATAGCGTATTGGGCTATGCGGCATCTCAAAGCGCATGAAATGGCGAGTAAAATGCACTATTAAACTTCTAGGGTAGGGCGAACAAAGACCCGATTAGATCATTTTACATTAAGGTTAATATAAGAATTCAGCGAAATTCTATCACATATGTTCAATTTACATCGCTCCTATTTCAGATAGCGACTTGTGCTAAGCGGCATCTCAAAGCGCATGAAATGGCGAGTAAAATGCGCTATTAACCTTCTAGGATAAGGCAAACAGAGACCCGATTAGATCATTTTATATTACGGTTAATATAAGAATGCAGCGTAATTCTATCACATTTGTTCAACATACGGCGCTCCTACTTCAGATAGCGTACTGTGCTAGGCGGTATCTCAAAGTGCATGATATGGCAAGTGAAATGCACTATTAGACTTCTATGGTAGGGCGAACAGAGACCCGATTAGATCATTTTACAATAAGGTTAATATAAGAATTCAGCGAAATTCTATCACATTTGTTCAATTTACGTCGCTCCTATTTCAGGTAGCGTATTGGGCTAAGCGGCATCTCCAAACGCATGAAATGGCGAATAAAATGCACTATCAAACTTCTAGGGTAGGGCAAACAGAGACCCGATTCGATCATTTTATATTATGGTTAATTTAAGAATTCTGCGAAGTTCTATCACATTTGTTCAATTTACGTTGCTCCTATTTCAGATAGCGTATTGGGCTCAGCAGCATTTCAAAGTGCATGAAATGGCGTGTGAAATGCACTATTAAACTTCTAGGATAAGGCAAACAGAGACCCGGTTAGATCATTTTATATTACGGTTAATATAAGAATTCAGCGTAATTCTATCACATTTGTTCATCTTACGTCGCTCCTATTTCAGATAGCGTACTGGGCTAGACAGCATCTTAAAGCGCATGAAATGACGAGTGAAATGCACTATTAAACTTCTAGGGTAGGGCAAACAGAGACCCGATTAGATCATTTTACATTATGGTTAATAAAAGAATTCATCGAAATTCTATCACATTTGTTCAACTTACGTCGCTCCTATTTCAGATAGCGTATTGGGCTAAGCGGCATCTCAAAGCGCATGAAATGGCGAGTAAAATGCACTATGAAACTTCTAGGATACGGCAAACACAGACCCGATTAGATCATTTTATATTACGGTTAATATAAGAATTCGGCGTAATTCTATAACATTTGTTCAACTTACGTCGCTCCTATTTCAGATAGCGTACTGGGCTAGGCGGCATCTCAAAGCGCGTGGAATGGCGAGTAAAATGCACTACTAAACTTCTATGATAGGGCAATCAGAGACCCGATTTGATCATTTTATATTGTGTTTAATATAAGATTTCAGGGAAATTGTATCACATTTGTTCAATTTACGTCGCTCCTATTTCAGATAGCGTATTCGGCTAAGCGACATCTCAAAGTGCATGAAATTGCGAACAAAATGCGCTATTAAACTTCTAGGGTAGGGCAAACAGAGACCCGATTAGGTCATTTTATATTATGGATAATTTACGAATTCAGCAAAATTCTACCACATTGGTTCAATTTACGTCTCTCCTATTTCAGATACCGTACTGGGCTAAGCGGCTTCTCAAAGCGCATGAAATGAGGAGTAAAATGCAATATTAAACTTCTAGGGTAGGGCAAGCAGAGACCCGATTAGATCATTTTATGTTATGGTTAATTTAAGAATTCAGCGAAATTCTAGCACATTTGTTCAATTTTCGTCGCTCCTATTTCAGATAGCGTATTGGGCGAAGCGGCATCTCAAAGCGCATGAAATGGCGAATAAAATGCACTATTAAACTTCTAGGCTAGGGCGAACAGAGACCCGATTAGATCATTTTATATTATGGATAATTTACGAATTCAGCAAAATTCTACCACATTGGTTCAATTTACGTCTCTCCTATTTCAGATAGCGTATTGGGCTAAGCGGCTTCTCAAAGCGCATTAAATGAGGAGTAAAATGCACTGTTAAACTTCTAGGGTAGGGCAAGCAGAGACCCGATTAGATCATTTTATGTTATGGTTAATTTAAGAATTCAGCGAAATTCTATCACATTTGTTCAATTTTCGTCGGTCCTATTTCAGATAGCGTATTGGGCGAAGGCGGCATCTCAAAGCGCATGAAATGGCGAATAAAATGCACTATTAAACTTCTAGGGTAGGGCAAACAGAGACCCGATTAGATCATTTTATATTATAGTGAATTTAAGAGTTCAGCGAAATTCTCTCACATTTGTTCAATTTACGTCGCTCCTATTTCAGATAGCGTATTGGGCTAAGCGGCATCTCAAAGCGCATGAAATGGCGAGTAAAATGCACTATGAAACTCCTAGGGTAGGGAAAAAAGAGACCCGATTAGATCATTTTATATTATGGTTAATTTAAGAATTCAGCAAAATTCTATGACATTTGTTCAATTTACGTCGCTCCTATTTCAGATAGCGTACTGGGCTAGGCGGCATCTTAAAGCGCCGTGGAATGGCGAGTAAAAATGCACTATTAAAAATTCTATGATAGGGCAATCAGCGGCCCGATTAGATCATTTTATATTATGGTTAATTTAAGATGTCAGCAAAATTTTATCGCATTTGTTCAATTTACGTCGCTCCTATGTCAGATAGCGTACTGGGCTATGCGGCATCTTAAAGCGCGTGGAATGGCAAGTAAAATGCACTGTTAAACTTCTATGATAGGGCAATCCGAGACCCGATTAGATCATTTTATATTTTGGTTAACATAAGAATTCAGCGAAATTCTATCACATTTGTTCAATTTACGTCGCTCCTATTACAGATAGCTTATTGGGCTTAGCGGCATCACAAAGCGCATGAAATGACGAGTGAAATGCACTATTAAACTTCTATGATAGGGCAATCAGAGACCCGATTAGATCATTTTATATTTTGGTTAATATAAGATTTCAGGGAAATTTTATCACATTCGTTCAATTTACCGTCGCGCCCTATTTCAGATAGCGAACTCGGCTAAGCGGCATCTCAAAGCGCATGAAATGGCGAATAAAATGCACTATTAAACTTCTAGGCTATGGCGATCAGAGCCCCGATCAGATCATTTTACATTATGGTTAATAAAAGAATTCAGCGAAATTCTATCACATTTGTTCAACTTACGTCGCTGCTATTTCAGATAGCGTACTGGGCTAGGCGGCATCTTAAAGACGCGTGGAATGGCAAGTAAAATGCACTATTAAACTTCTATGATAGGGCAATCAGAGACCCGATTAGATCATTTACATTTAGGTTAATATAAGAATTCAGCGAAATTCTATCACATTTGTTCAATTTACGTCGCTCCTATTGCAGATAGCTTATTGGGCTTAGCGGCATCTCAAAGCGCATGAAGTGACGAGTGAAATCCACTATTAAACTTCTATGATAGGGCAATCAGAGACCCGATTAGATCATTTTATGTTTTGTTTAATATAAGATTTCAGGGAAATTTTATCACATTTGTTCAATTTACGTCGCTCCTATTTCAGATAGCGAATTCGGCTAAGCGACATCTCAAAGCGCATGAAATGGCGAATAAAATGCACTATTAAACTTCTAGGCTAGGGCGAACAGAGCCCCGATCAGATCATTTTACATTATGGTTAATAAAAGAATTCAGCGAAATTCTATCACATTTGTTCAATTTACGTCTCTCCTATTTCAGATAGCGTACTGGGCTAAGCGGCTTCTCAAAGCGCATGAAATGAGGAGTAAAATGCACTATTAAACTTCTAGGGTAGGGCAAGCAGAGACCCGATTAGATCATTTTATGTTATGGTTAATTTAAGAATTCAGCGAAATTCTATCACATTTGTTCAATTTTCGTCGCTCCTATTTCAGATAGCGTATTGGGCTAAGCGGCATCTCAAAGCGCATGAAATGGCGAGTAAAATGCACTATGAAACTTCTAGGCTAGGGCGAACAGAGACCCGATTAGATCATTTTATATTATGGTTAATTTAAGAATTCAGCAAAATTCTATGACATTTGTTCAATTTACGTCGCTCCTATTTCAGATAGCGTACTGGGCTAGGCGGCATCTTAAAGCGCGTGGAATGGCGAGTAAAATGCACTATTAAAATTCTATGATAGGGCAATCAGCGGCCCGATTAGATCATTTTATATTATGGTTAATTTAAGATGTCAGCAAAATTTTATCGCATTTGTTCAATTTACGTCGCTCCTATGTCAGATAGCGTACTGGGCTAGGCGGCATCTTAAAGCGCATGAAATGGCGAGTGAAATGCACTATTAGACTTCTATGGTAGGGCGAACAGAGACCCGATTGGATCATTTTACATTAAGGTTAATATAAGAATTCACGGAAATTCTATCACATTTGTTCAATTTACGTCGCTCCTATTTCAGATAGCGTATTGGGCTAAGCGGCATTTCAAAGCGCATGAAACGGCGACTAAAATGCACTATTAAACTTCTAGGCTAGGGCGAACAGAGACCCGATTAGATCATTTTACATTTTGGTTAATAAAAGAATTCAGCGAAATTCTATCACATTTGTTCAATTTACGTCGCTCCTATTTCAGATAGCATATTGGGCTAAGCGGCATCTCAAATCGCATGAAATGACGAGTGAAATGCACTATTAAGCTTCTAGGGTGGGGCGAACAGAGACCCGATTATATCATTTTACATTAAGGTTAATATAAGAATTCACGGAAATTCTATCACATTTGTTCAATTTACGTCCCTCCTATTTCAGATAGCGTATTGGGCTATGCGGCATCTCAAAGCGCATGAAATGGCGTATAAATTGCACTATTAAACTTCTATGATAGAGCAATCAGAGACCCGATTAGATCATTTTATATTTTGTTTAATATAAGATTTCAGGGAAATTTTATCACATTCGTTCAATTTACGTCGCTCCTATTTCAGATAGCGAACTCGGCTCAGCGGCATCTCAAAGCGCATGAAATGGCGAATAAAATGCACTATTAAACTTCTAGGCTATGGCGATCAGAGCCCCGATCAGATCATTTTACATTATGGTTAATAAAAGAATTCAGCGAAATTCTATCACATTTGTTCAACTTACGTCGCTGCTATTTCAGATAGCGTACTGGGCTAGGCGGCATCTTAAAGCGCGTGGAATGGCAAGTAAAATGCACTATTAAACTTCTATGATAGGGCAATCAGAGACCCGATTAGATCATTTTATATTTTGGTTAATATAAGAATTCAGCGAAATTCTATCACATTTGTTCAATTTACGTCGCTCCTATTGCAGATAGCTTATTGGTCTTAGCGGCATCTCAAAGCGCATGAAGTGACGAGTGAAATCCACTATTAAACTTCTATGATAGGGCAATCAGAGACCCGATTAGACCATTTTATGTTTTGTTTAATATAAGATTTCAGGGAAATTTTATCACATTTGTTCAATTTACGTCGCTCCTATTTCAGATAGCGAATTCGGCTAAGCGACATCTCAAAGCGCATGAAATGGCGAATAAAATGCACTATTAAACTTCTAGGCTAGGGCGAACAGAGCCCCGATCAGATCATTTTACATTATGGTTAATAAAAGAATTCAGCGAAATTCTATCACATTTGTTCAACTTACGTCGCTCCTATTTCAGATAGCGTATTGGGCTAAACGGCATCTCAAATCGCATGAAATGGCGAGTGAACTGCACTATTAGACTTCTATGGTAGGGCGAACAGAGACCCGATTGGATCATTTTACATTAAGGTTAATATAAGAATTCACGGAAATTCTATCACATTTGTTCAATTTACGTCGCTCCTATTTCAGATAGCGTATTGGGCTAAGCGGCATTTCAAAGCGCATGAAACGGCGACTAAAATGCACTATTAAACTTCTAGGCTAGGGCGAACAGAGACCCGATTAGATCATTTTACATTTTGGTTAATAAAAGAATTCAGCGCAATTCTATCACATTTGTTCAATTTACGTCGCTCCTATTTCAGATAGCATATTGGGCTAAGCGGCATCTCAAAGCGCATGAAATGGCGACTAAAATGCACTATTAAACTTCTAGGGTGGGGCGAACAGAGACCCGATTATATCATTTTACATTAAGGTTAATATAAGAATTCACGGAAATTCTA
Source organism: Macropis europaea (assembly GCA_916610135.2). NCBI lineage: Eukaryota > Metazoa > Arthropoda > Insecta > Hymenoptera > Melittidae > Macropis > Macropis europaea. The sequence continues at coordinate 80,442 of CAKAJE020000737.1, forward strand.
TCACATTTGTTCAATTTACGTCCCTCCTATTTCAGATAGCGTATTGGGCTATGCGGCATCTCAAAGCGCATGAAATGGCGTATAAATTGCACTATTAAACTTCTATGATAGAGCAATCAGAGACCCGATTAGATCATTTTATATTTTGTTTAATATAAGATTTCAGCGAAATTCTATCACATTTGTTCAATTTACGTCGCTCCTATTACAGATAGCTTATTGGGCTTAGCGGCATCACAAAGCGCATGAAAGGACGAGTGAAATGCACTATTAAACTTCTATGATAGGGCAATCAGAGACCCGATTAGATCATTTTATATTTTGTTTAATATAAGATTTCAGGGAAATTTTATCACATTCGTTCAATTTACGTCGCTCCTATTTCAGATAGCGAACTCGGCTCAGCGGCATCTCAAAGCGCATGAAATGGCGAATAAAATGCACTATTAAACTTCTAGGCTATGGCGATCAGAGCCCCGATCAGATCATTTTACATTATGGTTAATAAAAGAATTCAGCGAAATTCTATCACATTTGTTCAACTTACGTCGCTGCTATTTCAGATAGCGTACTGGGCTAGGCGGCATCTTAAAGCGCGTGGAATGGCAAGTAAAATGCACTATTAAACTTCTATGATAGGGCAATCAGAGACCCGATTAGATCATTTTATATTTTGGTTAATATAAGAATTCAGCGAAATTCTATCACATTTGTTCAATTTACGTCGCTCCTATTGCAGATAGCTTATTGGGCTTAGCGGCATCTCAAAGCGCATGAAGTGACGAGTGAAATCCACTATTAAACTTCTATGATAGGGCAATCAGAGACCCGATTAGATCATTTTATGTTTTGTTTAATATAAGATTTCAGGGAAATTTTATCACATTTGTTCAATTTACGTCGCTCCTATTTCAGATAGCGAATTCGGCTAAGCGACATCTCAAAGCGCATGAAATGGCGAATAAAATGCACTATTAAACTTCTAGGCTAGGGCGAACAGAGACCCGATTAGATCATTTTACATTATGGTTAATAAAAGAATTCAGCGAAATTCTATCACATTTGTTCAACTTACGTCGCTCCTATTTCAGATAGCGTATTGGGCTAAACGGCATCTCAAATCGCATGAAATGGCGAGTGAAATGCACTATTAGACTTCTATGGTAGGGCGAACAGAGACCCGATTGGATCATTTTACATTAAGGTTAATATAAGAATTCACGGAAATTCTATCACATTTGTTCAATTTACGTCGCTCCTATTTCAGATAGCGTATTGGGCTAAGCGGCATTTCAAAGCGCATGAAACGGCGACTAAAATGCACTATTAAACTTCTAGGCTAGGGCGAACAGAGACCCGATTAGATCATTTTACATTTTGGTTAATAAAAGAATTCAGCGAAATTCTATCACATTTGTTCAATTTACGTCGCTCCTATTTCAGATAGCATATTGGGCTAAGCGGCATCTCAAAGCGCATGAAATGGCGACTAAAATGCACTATTAAACTTCTAGGGTGGGGCGAACAGAGACCCGATTATATCATTTTACATTAAGGTTAATATAAGAATTCACGGAAATTCTATCACATTTGTTCAATTTACGTCCCTCCTATTTCAGATAGCGTATTGGGCTATGCGGCATCTCAAAGCGCATGAAATGGCGTATAAATTGCACTATTAAACTTCTATGATAGAGCAATCAGAGACCCGATTAGATCATTTTATATTTTGTTTAATATAAGATTTCAGCGAAATTCTATCACATTTGTTCAATTTACGTCGCTCCTATTACAGATAGCTTATTGGGCTTAGCGGCATCACAAAGCGCATGAAAGGACGAGTGAAATGCACTATTAAACTTCTATGATAGGGCAATCAGAGACCCGATTAGATCATTTTATATTTTGTTTAATATAAGATTTCAGGGAAATTTTATCACATTCGTTCAATTTACGTCGCTCCTATTTCAGATAGCGAACTCGGCTCAGCGGCATCTCAAAGCGCATGAAATGGCGAATAAAATGCACTATTAAACTTCTAGGCTATGGCGATCAGAGCCCCGATCAGATCATTTTACATTATGGTTAATAAAAGAATTCAGCGAAATTCTATCACATTTGTTCAACTTACGTCGCTGCTATTTCAGATAGCGTACTGGGCTAGGCGGCATCTTAAAGCGCGTGGAATGGCGAGTAAAATGCACTATTAATATTCTATGATAGGGCAATCAGAGACCCGATTAGATCATTTTATATTATGGTTAATTTAAGATGTCAGCAAAATTTTATCGTATTTGTTCAATTTACGTCGCTCCTATTTCAGATAACGTACTGGGCTAGGCGGCATCTTAAAGCGCATGAAATGGCAAGTATAATTGACTATTAAACTTCTAGGATAAGGCAAACGGAGACCCGATTAGATCATTTTATATTTTGTTTAATATAAGATTTCAGGGAAATTCTATCACATTTGTTCAATTTACGTCGCTCCTATTTCAGATAGCGTATTGGGCTAAGCGGCCTGTCAAAGCGCATGAAATGGCGAGCAAAATGCGCTATTAAACTTCTAGGATAAGGCAAACAGAGACCCGATTAGATCATTTTATATTACGGTTAATATAAGAATTCGGCGTAATTCTATCACATTTGTTCAACTTACGTCGCTCCTATTTCAGATAGCGTACTGGTCTAGGCGGCATCTTAAAGCGCGTGGAATGGCGAGTAAAATGCACTACTAAACTTCTGTGATAGAGCAATCAGAGACCCGATTAGATCATTTTATATTTTGTTTACTATAAGATTTCAGGGAAATTCTATCACATTTGTTCAATTTACGTCACTCATATTTCAGATAGCATACTGGGCTAGGCGGCATCTTAAAGCGCGTGGAATGGCGAGTAAAATGCACTACTAAACTTCTATGATAGGGCAATCAGAGACCCGATTAGATCATTTTATATTACGGTTAATATAAGAATATAGCGTAATTCTATCACATTTGTTCAATTTACGTCGCTCCTATTTCAGATAGCGTACTGGGCTGGGCGGCATCTAAAAGCGCATGACATGGCGAGTATAATGCACTATTAAACTTCTAGGATAAGGCAAACAGAGACCCGATTAGATCATTTTATATTTTGTTTAATATAAGATTTCACAGAAATTCTATCACATTTGTTCAATTTACGTCGCTCCTATTTCAGATAGCGTATTGGGCTGAGCGGCCTCTCAAAGCGCAAGAAATGGCGAGTGAAATGCACTATTAGACTTCTATGGTAGGGCAAACAAAGACCCGATTAAATCATTTTATATTATGGTTAATTTAAGAATTCATCGAAGTTCTATCACATTTGTTCAATTTACGTCGCTCCTATTTCAGATAGCGTATTGGGCTAAGCAGCATTTCAAAGTGCATGAAATGACGAGTGAAATGCACTATGAAACTTCTAGGGTAGGGAAAAAAGAGACCCGATTAGATAATTTTATATTATGGTTAATTTAAGAATTCAGCGAAATTCTATCACATTTGTTCAACTTACGTCGCTCCTATTTCACATAGCGTATTGGGCTAAGCGGCATCTCAAAGCGCAAGAAATGGCGAGTGAAATGCGCTATTAGACTTCTACGGTAGGGCGAACAGAGACCCGATTGGATCATTGTACATTAAGGTTAATATAAGAATTCACGGAAATTCTATCACATTTGTTCAATCTACGTCGCTCCTATTTCAGATGGCGTATTGGGCTAAGCGGCATCTCAAAGCGCATGAAATGGCGAGTAAAATGCACTATTAAACTTCTAGCGTAGGGCAAACAGAGACCCGATTAGATCATTTTATATTATGGTTAATTTAAGAATTCAGCAAAATTCTATCACATTTGTTCAATTTACGTCGTTCCTATTTCAGATAGCGTACTGGCCTCGGCGGTATCTTAAAGCGCGTGGAATGGGGAGTGAAATGCACTATTAGACTTCTATGGTAGGGCGAACAGAGACCCGATTAGATCATTTTATATTACGGTTAATTTAAGAGTTCAGCAAAATTCTATCACAACTGTTCAATTTACGTCGCTCCTATTTCAGATAGCGTATTGGGCTGAGCGGCCTCTCAAAGCGCAATAAATGGCGAGTGAAATGCACTATTCAACTTCTAGGATAAGGCAAACAGAGGCCCGATTAGATCATTTTATATTATGGTTAATTTAAGAATTCAGCGAAGTTCCATCACATTTGTTCAGTTTACGTCGCTCCTGTTTCAGATAGCGTATTGGGCTAAGCAGCATTTCAAAGCGCATGAAATGGCGAGTGAAATGCACTATTCAACTTCTAGGATAAGGCAAACAGAGGCCCGATTAGATCATTTTATATTACGGTTAATATAAGAATTCAGCGTAATTCTATCACATTTGTTCATCTTACGTCGCTCCTATTTCAGATAGCGTTCTGGGCTAGGCGGCATCTTAAAGCGCGTGGAATGTCGAGTAAAATGGACTATCAAAATTCTATGATACGGCAATCAGAGACCCAATTAGATCATTTTATATTATGGTTAATTTAAGAATTCAGCAAAATTCTATCACATTTGTTCAATTTACGTCGCTCCTATTTCAGATAGCGTACTGGGCTAGGCGGCAGCTTAAAGCGCGTGGTATGACGAGTAAAATGCACTATTAAAATTCTATGATAGGGCAATCAGAGACCCGATTAGATCATTTTATATTATGGTTAATATAAGAATTCAGCGAAATTGTATCACATTTGTTCAATTTACGTCGCTCCTATTACAGATAGCTTATTGGGCTTAGCGGCATCTCAAAGCGCATTAAATGACGAGTGAAATGCACTATTAAACGTCTATAGTAGGGCAATCAGAGGCCCGATTTGATCATTTTATATTTTGTTTAATATAAGATATCAGGGAAATTTTATCACATTTGTTCAATTTACGTCGCTCCTATTTCAGATAGCGAATTCGGCTAAGCGGCATCTCAAAGCGCATGAAATGGCGAATAAAATGCACTATTAAACTTCTAGGCTAGGGCGAACAGAGCCCCGATCAGATCATTTTATATTATGGTTAATTTAAGAATTCAGCGAAATTCTATCACATTTGTTCAATTTACGTCGCTCCTATTTCAGATAGCGTATTGGGCTAAGCGGCATCTCAAAGCGCATGAAATGTCGAGTGAAATGCACTATTAGACTTCTATGGTAGGGCAAACAGAGACCCGATTAGATCATTTTATATTTTGTTTAATATAAGATTTCAGGGAAATTCTATCACATTCGTTCAATTTACGTCGCTCCTATTTCAGATAGCGTATTGGGCTAAGCGGCATCTCAAAGCGCATGAAATGGCGAGTATAATGCACTGTTAAACTTCTAGGATAAGGCAAACAGAGACCCGATTAGATCATTTTATATTACGGTTAATATAAGAATTCGGCGTAATTCTATCACATTTGTTCAATTTACGTCGCTCCTATTTCAGATAGCGTACTGGGCTAGGCGGCATCTAAAAGCGCATGACATGGCAAGTATAATGCACTATTAAACTTCTAGGATAAGGCAAACAGAGACCCGATTAGATCATTTTATATTTTGTTTAATATAAGATTTCAGAGAAATTCTATCACATTTGTTCAATTTACGTCGCTCCTATTTCAGATAGCGTATTGGGCTGAGCGGCCTCTCAAAGCGCAATAAATGGCGAGTGAAATGCACTATTAGACTTCTATGGTAGGGCAAACAAAGACCCGATTAAATCATTTTATACTATGGTTAATTTAAGAATTCAGCGAAGTTCTATCACATTTGTTCAATTTACGTCGCTCCTATTTCAGATAGCGTATTGGGCTAAGCAGCATTTCAAAGTGCATGAAATGACGAGTGAAATGCACTATGAAACTTCTAGGGTAGGGAAAAAAGAGACCCGATTAGATAATTTTATATTATGGTTAATTTAAGAATTCAGCGAAATTCTATCACATTTGTTCAACTTACGTCGCTCCTATTTCACATAGCGTATTGGGCTAAGCGGCATCTCAAAGCGCAAGAAATGGCGAGTGAAATGCACTATTAGACTTCTACGGTAGGGCGAACAGAGACCCGATTGGATCATTGTACATAAAGGTTAATATAAGAATTCACGGAAATTCTATCACATTTGTTCAATTTACGTCGCTCCTATTTCAGATAGCATACTGGGCTAGGCGGCATCTTAAAGCGCATGAAATGGTGAGTGAAATGCACCATTAGACATCTATGGTAGGGCGAACAGAGACCCGATTAGATCATTTTACATTAACGTTAATATAAGGATTCACGGAAATTCTATCACATTTGTTCAATTTACGTCGCTCCTATTTCAGATAGCGTACTGGGCTAGGCGGCATCTAAAAGCGCATGAAATGGCAAGTATAATTGACTATTAAACTTCTAGGATAAGGCAAACGGAGACCCGATTAGATCATTTTATATTTTGTTTAATATAAGATTTCAGGGAAATTCTATCACATTTGTTCAATTTACGTCGCTCCTATTGTAGATATCGTATTGGGCTAAGCGGCATCTCAAAGCGCATGAAATGGCGAGTAAAATGCACTGCTAAACTTCTAGGGTAGGGCGAACAAAGGCCCGATTAGATCATTTTACATTAAGGTTAATATAAGAATTCAGCGTAATTCTATCACATTTGTTCAACTTACGTCGCTCCTATTTCAGATAGCGTATTGGGCTAAGCGGCATCTCAAAGCGCATGAAATGACGAGTGAAATGCACTATGAAACTTTTAGGGTAGGGCGAACAGAGACCCGATTAGATCATTTTACATTAAGGTTAATATAAGAATTCACGGAAATTCTATCACATTTGTTCAATTTACGTCGCTCCTATTTCAGATAGCGTATTGGGCTAAGCGGCATTTCAAAGCGCATGCAATGGCGAGTAAAATGCACTATTAAACTTCTAGGATAAGCCAAACAGAGACCGGATTAGATCATTTTATATTACGGTTAATATAAGAATGCAGCGTAATTCTATCACATTTGTTCAACTTACGTCGCTCCTTTTTCAGATAGCGTACTGGGCTAGGCGGCATCTCAAAGCGCATGAAATGACGAGTGAAATGCACTATGAAAGTTCTAGGGTAGGGCAAACAGAGACCCGATTAGATCATTTTACATTATGGTTAATAAATGAATTCAGCGAAATTCTATCACATTTGTTCAACTTACGTCGCTCCTATTTCAGATAGCGTATTGGGCTATGCGGCATCTCAAAGCGCATGAAATGGCGAGTAAAATGCACTATTAAACTTCTAGGGTAGGGCGAACAAAGACCCGATTAGATCATTTTACATTAAGGTTAATATAAGAATTCAGCGAAATTCTATCACATATGTTCAATTTACATCGCTCCTATTTCAGATAGCGTATTGGGCTAAGCGGCATCTCAAAGCGCATGAAATGGCGAGTAAAATGCACTATGAAACTCCTAGGGTAGGGAAAAAAGAGACCCGATTAGATCATTTTATATTATGGTTAATTTAAGAATTCAGCAAAATTCTATGACATTTGTTCAATTTACGTCGCTCCTATTTCAGATAGCGTACTGGGCTAGGCGGCATCTTAAAGCGCGTGGAATGGCGAGTAAAATGCACTATTAAAATTCTATGATAGGGCAATCAGCGGCCCGATTAGATCATTTTATATTATGGTTAATTTAAGATGTCAGCAAAATTTTATCGCATTTGTTCAATTTACGTCGCTCCTATGTCAGATAGCGTACTGGGCTATGCGGCATCTTAAAGCGCGTGGAATGGCAAGTAAAATGCACTGTTAAACTTCTATGATAGGGCAATCCGAGACCCGATTAGATCATTTTATATTTTGGTTAACATAAGAATTCAGCGAAATTCTATCACATTTGTTCAATTTACGTCGCTCCTATTACAGATAGCTTATTGGGCTTAGCGGCATCACAAAGCGCATGAAATGACGAGTGAAATGCACTATTAAACTTCTATGATAGGGCAATCAGAGACCCGATTAGATCATTTTATATTTTGTTTAATATAAGATTTCAGGGAAATTTTATCACATTCGTTCAATTTACGTCGCTCCTATTTCAGATAGCGAACTCGGCTAAGCGGCATCTCAAAGCGCATGAAATGGCGAATAAAATGCACTATTAAACTTCTAGGCTATGGCGATCAGAGCCCCGATCAGATCATTTTACATTATGGTTAATAAAAGAATTCAGCGAAATTCTATCACATTTGTTCAACTTACGTCGCTGCTATTTCAGATAGCGTACTGGGCTAGGCGGCATCTTAAAGCGCGTGGAATGGCAAGTAAAATGCACTATTAAACTTCTATGATAGGGCAATCAGAGACCCGATTAGATCATTTTACATTTTGGTTAATATAAGAATTCAGCGAAATTCTATCACATTTGTTCAATTTACGTCGCTCCTATTGCAGATAGCTTATTGGGCTTAGCGGCATCTCAAAGCGCATGAAGTGACGAGTGAAATCCACTATTAAACTTCTATGATAGGGCAATCAGAGACCCGATTAGATCATTTTATGTTTTGTTTAATATAAGATTTCAGGGAAATTTTATCACATTTGTTCAATTTACGTCGCTCCTATTTCAGATAGCGAATTCGGCTAAGCGACATCTCAAAGCGCATGAAATGGCGAATAAAATGCACTATTAAACTTCTAGGCTAGGGCGAACAGAGCCCCGATCAGATCATTTTACATTATGGTTAATAAAAGAATTCAGCGAAATTCTATCACATTTGTTCAATTTACGTCTCTCCTATTTCAGATAGCGTACTGGGCTAAGCGGCTTCTCAAAGCGCATGAAATGAGGAGTAAAATGCACTATTAAACTTCTAGGGTAGGGCAAGCAGAGACCCGATTAGATCATTTTATGTTATGGTTAATTTAAGAATTCAGCGAAATTCTATCACATTTGTTCAATTTTCGTCGCTCCTATTTCAGATAGCGTATTGGGCTAAGCGGCATCTCAAAGCGCATGAAATGGCGAGTAAAATGCACTATGAAACTCCTAGGGTAGGGAAAAAAGAGACCCGATTAGATCATTTTATATTATGGTTAATTTAAGAATTCAGCAAAATTCTATGACATTTGTTCAATTTACGTCGCTCCTATTTCAGATAGCGTACTGGGCTAGGCGGCATCTTAAAGCGCGTGGAATGGCGAGTAAAATGCACTATTAAAATTCTATGATAGGGCAATCAGCGGCCCGATTAGATCATTTTATATTATGGTTAATTTAAGATGTCAGCAAAATTTTATCGCATTTGTTCAATTTACGTCGCTCCTATGTCAGATAGCGTACTGGGCTATGCGGCATCTTAAAGCGCGTGGAATGGCAAGTAAAATGCACTGTTAAACTTCTATGATAGGGCAATCCGAGACCCGATTAGATCATTTTATATTTTGGTTAACATAAGAATTCAGCGAAATTCTATCACATTTGTTCAATTTACGTCGCTCCTATTACAGATAGCTTATTGGGCTTAGCGGCATCACAAAGCGCATGAAATGACGAGTGAAATGCACTATTAAACTTCTATGATAGGGCAATCAGAGACCCGATTAGATCATTTTATGTTTTGTTTAATATAAGATTTCAGGGAAATTTTATCACATTTGTTCAATTTACGTCGCTCCTATTTCAGATAGCGAATTCGGCTAAGCGACATCTCAAAGCGCATGAAATGGCGAATAAAATGCACTATTAAACTTCTAGGCTAGGGCGAACAGAGCCCCGATCAGATCATTTTACATTATGGTTAATAAAAGAATTCAGCGAAATTCTATCACATTTGTTCAACTTACGTCGCTCCTATTTCAGATAGCGTATTGGGCTAAACGGCATCTCAAATCGCATGAAATGGCGAGTGAAATGCACTATTAGACTTCTATGGTAGGGCGAACAGAGACCCGATTGGATCATTTTACATTAAGGTTAATATAAGAATTCACGGAAATTCTATCACATTTGTTCAATTTACGTCGCTCCTATTTCAGATAGCGTATTGGGCTAAGCGGCATTTCAAAGCGCATGAAACGGCGACTAAAATGCACTATTAAACTTCTAGGCTAGGGCGAACAGAGACCCGATTAGATCATTTTACATTTTGGTTAATAAAAGAATTCAGCGAAATTCTATCACATTTGTTCAATTTACGTCGCTCCTATTTCAGATAGCATATTGGGCTAAGCGGCATCTCAAATCGCATGAAATGACGAGTGAAATGCACTATTAAGCTTCTAGGGTGGGGCGAACAGAGACCCGATTATATCATTTTACATTAAGGTTAATATAAGAATTCACGGAAATTCTATCACATTTGTTCAATTTACGTCCCTCCTATTTCAGATAGCGTATTGGGCTATGCGGCATCTCAAAGCGCATGAAATGGCGAATAAATTGCACTATTAAACTTCTATGATAGAGCAATCAGAGACCCGATTAGATCATTTTATATTTTGTTTAATATAAGATTTCAGGGAAATTCTATCACATTTGTTCAATTTACGTCGCTCATATTTCAGATAGCTTATTGGGCTTAGCGGCATCACAAAGCGCATGAAAGGACGAGTGAAATGCACTATTAAACTTCTATGATAGGGCAATCAGAGACCCGATTAGATCATTTTATATTTTGTTTAATATAAGATTTCAGGGAAATTTTATCACATTCGTTCAATTTACGTCGCTCCTATTTCAGATAGCGAACTCGGCTCAGCGGCATCTCAAAGCGCATGAAATGGCGAATAAAATGCACTATTAAACTTCTAGGCTATGGCGATCAGAGCCCCGATCAGATCATTTTACATTATGGTTAATAAAAGAATTCAGCGAAATTCTATCACATTTGTTCAACTTACGTCGCTGCTATTTCAGATAGCGTACTGGGCTAGGCGGCATCTTAAAGCGCGTGGAATGGCAAGTAAAATGCACTATTAAACTTCTATGATAGGGCAATCAGAGACCCGATTAGATCATTTTATATTTTGGTTAATATAAGAATTCAGCGAAATTCTATCACATTTGTTCAATTTACGTCGCTCCTATTGCAGATAGCTTATTGGGCTTAGCGGCATCTCAAAGCGCATGAAGTGACGAGTGAAATCCACTATTAAACTTCTATGATAGGGCAATCAGAGACCCGATTAGATCATTTTATGTTTTGTTTAATATAAGATTTCAGGGAAATTTTATCACATTTGTTCAATTTACGTCGCTCCTATTTCAGATAGCGAATTCGGCTAAGCGACATCTCAAAGCGCATGAAATGGCGAATAAAATGCACTATTAAACTTCTAGGCTAGGGCGAACAGAGCCCCGATCAGATCATTTTACATTATGGTTAATAAAAGAATTCAGCGAAATTCTATCACATTTGTTCAACTTACGTCGCTCCTATTTCAGATAGCGTATTGGGCTAAACGGCATCTCAAATCGCATGAAATGGCGAGTGAAATGCACTATTAGACTTCTATGGTAGGGCGAACAGAGACCCGATTGGATCATTTTACATTAAGGTTAATATAAGAATTCACGGAAATTCTATCACATTTGTTCAATTTACGTCGCTCCTATTTCAGATAGCGTATTGGGCTAAGCGGCATTTCAAAGCGCATGAAACGGCGACTAAAATGCACTATTAAACTTCTAGGCTAGGGCGAACAGAGACCCGATTAGATCATTTTACATTTTGGTTAATAAAAGAATTCAGCGAAATTCTATCACATTTGTTCAATTTACGTCGCTCCTATTTCAGATAGCATATTGGGCTAAGCGGCATCTCAAATCGCATGAAATGACGAGTGAAATGCACTATTAAGCTTCTAGGGTGGGGCGAACAGAGACCCGATTATATCATTTTACATTAAGGTTAATATAAGAATTCACGGAAATTCTATCACATTTGTTCAATTTACGTCCCTCCTATTTCAGATAGCGTATTGGGCTATGCGGCATCTCAAAGCGCATGAAATGGCGTATAAATTGCACTATTAAACTTCTATGATAGAGCAATCAGAGACCCGATTAGATCATTTTATATTTTGTTTAATATAAGATTTCAGGGAAATTCTATCACATTTGTTCAATTTACGTCGCTCATATTTCAGATAGCGTATTGGGCTAAGCGGCATGTCAAAGCGCATGAAATGGCGAGTGAAATGCACCATTACACTTCTATGGTAGGGCAAACAGAGACCCTATTAGATCATATTATGTTATGGTTAATTTAAGAATTCAGCGAAATTCTATCACATTTGTTCAATTTACGTCGCTCCTATTACAGATAGCTTATTGGGCTTAGCGGCATCTCAAAGCGCATGAAATGACGAGTGAAATGCTATATTAAACTTCTATGATAGGGCAATCAGAGACCCGATTTGATCATTTTATATTTTGTTTAATATAAGATTTCAGGGAAATTTTATCACATTTGTTCAATTTACGTCGCTCCTATTTCAGATAGCGAATTCGGCTAAGCGGCATCTCAAAGCGCATGAAATGGCGAATAAAATGCACTATTAAACTTCTAGGCTAGGGCGAACAGAGCCCCGATCAGATTATTTTACATTATGGTTAATAAAAGAATTCAGCGAAATTCTATCACATTTGTTCAATTTACGTCGCTCGTACTTCAGATAGCATATTGGGCTAAGCGGCATCGCAAAGTGCATGAAATGACGAATAAGATGCACTACTAAGCTTCTACGCTAGGGCGAACAGAGACCCGACTAGATCATTGAACATCATGGTTAATAAAAGAATTCAGCGAAATTCTATCACATTTGTTCAATTTACATCGCTCCTATTTCAGATAGCGTATTGGGCTGTGCGGCATCTCAAAGCGCATGAAATGGCGAATAAATTGCACTATTCAACTTCTAGGGTAGGACAAACAGAGACCCGATTAGATCATTGTATATTATGGTTAATTTAAGAATTCAGCGAAATTCTATCACATTTGTTCAATTTACGTCGCTCCTATTTCAGATAGCGTATTGGGCTATGCGGCATCTCAAAGCGCATGAAATGGCGAATAAATTGCACTATTAAACTTCTGGGATAAGGCGAACAGAGACCCGATTAGATCATTTTATATTACGGTTAATATAAGAATGCAGCGTAATTCTATCACATTTGTTCAATTTACGCCGCTCCTATTTCAGATAGCGTACTGGGCTAGGCGGCATCTCAAAGCGCATGAAATGGCGAGTAAAATGCACTATTAAACTTCTAGGGTAGGACAAACAGAGACCCGATTAGATCATTTTATAATATGGTTAATTTAAGAATTCAGCGAAATTCTATCAGATTTGTTCAATTTACGTCGCTCCTATTTCAGATAGCGTATTGGGCTAAGCGGCATTTCAAAGCGCATGAAATGGCGAGTAAAATGCACTATTAAACTTCTAGGATAAGCCAAACAGAGACCCGATTAGATTATTTTATATTACGGTTAATATAAGAATGCAGCGTAATTCTATCACATTTGTTCAACTTACGTCGCTCCTATTTCAGATAGCGTATTGGGCTAAGCGGCATCTTAAAGCGCGTGGAATGGCGAGTAAAACGCGCTATTAAACTTCTAGGATAAGGCGAACAGAGACCCGATTAGATCATTTTATATTACGGTTAATATAAGAATGCAGCGTAATTCTATCACATTTGTTCAACTTACGTCGCTCCTTTTTCAGATAGCGTACTGGGCTAGGCGGCATCTCAAAGCGCATGAAATGACGAGTGAAATGCACTATGAAACTTCTAGGGTAGGGCAAACAGAGACCCGATTAGATCATTTTACATTATGGTTAATAAAAGAATTCAGCGAAATACTATCACATTTGTTCAATTTACGTCGCTCCTATTTCAGATAGCGTACTGGGCTAGGCGGCATCTCAAAGCGCATGAAATGGCGAGTAAAATGCACTATTAAACTTCTAGGGTAGGACAAACAGAGACCCGATTAGATCGTTTTATATTATGGTTAATTTAAGAATTCAGCGAAGTTCTATCACATTTTTTCAATTTACATCGCTCCTATTTCAGATAGCGTATTGGGCGAAGCAGCATTTCAAAGCGCATGAAATGGCGACTAAAATGCACTATTAATCTTCTAGGGTAGGACAAACAGAGACCCGATTATATCATTTTATATTATGGTTAATTTAAGAATTCAGCGAAATTCTATCACATTTGTTCAATTTACGCCGCTCCTATTTCAGATAGCATACTGGGCTAGGCGGCATCTTAAAGCGCGTGGAATGGCGAGTAAAACGCGCTATTAAACTTCTAGGATAAGGCGAACAGAGACCCGATCAGATCATTTTATATTACGGTTAATATAAGAATGCAGCGTAATTCTATCACATTTGTTCAATTTACGCCGCTCCTATTTCAGATAGCGTACTGGGCTAGGCGGCATCTCAAAGCGCATGAAATGGCGAGTAAAATGCACTATTAAACTTCTAGGGTAGGACAAACAGAGACCCGATTAGACCATTTTATATTATGGTTAATTTAAGAATTCAGCGAAATTCTATCAGATTTGTTCAATTTACGTCGCTCCGATTTCAGATAGCGTATTGGGCTAAGCGGCATCTTAAAGCGCGTGGAATGGCGAGTAAAAGGCGCTATTAAACTTCTAGGATAAGGCAAACAGAGACCCGATTAGATCATTTTATATTACGGTTAATATAAGAATGCAGCGTAATTCTATCACATTTGTTCAACTTACGTCGCTCCTATTTCAGATAGCGTATTGGGCTAAGCGGCATCTTAAAGCGCGTGGAATGGCGAGTAAAACGCGCTATTAAACTTCTAGGATAAGGCGAACAGAGACCCGATTAGATCATTTTATATTACGGTTAATATAAGAATGCAGCGTAATTCTATCACATTTGTTCAACTTACGTCGCTCCTTTTTCAGATAGCGTACTGGGCTAGGCGGCATCTCAAAGCGCATGAAATGACGAGTGAAATGCACTATGAAACTTCTAGGGTAGGGCAAACAGAGACCCGATTAGATCATTTTACATTATGGTTAATAAAAGAATTCAGCGAAATTCTATCACATTTGTTCAATTTACGTCGCTCCTATTTCAGATAGCGTACTGGGCTAGGCGGCATCTCAAAGCGCATGCAATGGCGACTAAAATGCACTATTAATCTTCTAGGGTAGGACAAACAGAGACCCGATTAGATCATTTTATATTATGGTTAATTTAAGAATTCAGCGAAATTCTATCACATTTGTTCAATTTACGCCGCTCCTATTTCAGATAGCATACTGGGCTAGGCGGCATCTTAAAGCGCGTGGAATGGCGAGTAACAGACGCTATTAAACTTCTAGGATAAGGCAAACAGAGACCCGATTAGACCATTTTATATTACGGTTAATATAAGAATGCAGCGTAATTCTATCACATTTGTTCAACTTACGTCGCTCCTATTTCAGATAGCGTATTGGGCTAAGCGGCATCTTAAAGCGCGTGAAATGGCGAGTAAAACGCGCTATTAAACTTCTAGGATAAGGCGAACAGAGACCCGATTAGATCATTTTATATTACGGTTAATATAAGAATGCAGCGTAATTCTATCACATTTGTTCAATTTACGCCGCTCCTATTTCAGATAGCGTACTGGGCTAGGCGGCATCTCAAAGCGCATGAAATGGCGAGTAAAATGCACTATTAAACTTCTAGGGTAGGACAAACAGAGACCCGATTAGATCATTTTATATTATGGTTAATTTAAGAATTCAGCGAAATTCTATCAGATTTGTTCAATTTACGTCGCTCCTATTTCAGATAGCGTATTGGGCTAAGCGGCATTTCAAAGCGCATGAAATGGCGAGTAAAATGCACTATTAAACTTCTAGGATAAGCCAAACAGAGACCCGATTAGATTATTTTATATTACGGTTAATATAAGAATTCAGCGAAGTTCTATCACATTTGTTCAATTTACGCCGCTCCTATTTCAGATAGCGTACTGGGCTAGGCGGCATCTCAAAGCGCATGAAATGGCAAGTAAAATGCACTATTAAACTTCTAGGGTAGGACAAACAGAGACCCGATTAGATCATTTTATATTATGGTTAATTTAAGAATTCAGCGAAATTCTATCAGATTTGTTCAATTTACGTCGCTCCTATTTCAGATGGCGTATTGGGCTAAGCGGCATTTCAAAGCGCATGAAATGGCGAGTAAAATGCACTATTAAACTTCTAGGATAAGCCAAACAGAGACCCGATTAGATTATTTTATATTACGGTTAATATAAGAATTCAGCGAAGTTCTATCACATTTGTTCAATTTACGCCGCTCCTATTTCAGATAGCGTACTGGGCTAGGCGGCATCTCAAAGCGCATGAAATGGCGAGTAAAATGCACTATTAAACTTCTAGGGTAGGACAAACAGAGACCAGATTAGATCATTTTATATTTTGGTTAATATAAGAATTCTGCGAAATTCTATCACATTTGTTCAATTTACGTCGCTCCTATTTCAGATAGCTTATTGGGCTTAGCGGCACCTCAAAGCGCATGAAGTGTCGAGTGAAATGCACTATTAAACTTCTAGGGTAGGGCAAACAGAGACCCGATTAGATCATTTTATATTATGGATAATTTAAGAATTCAGCAAAATTCTATCACATTTGTTCAACTTACGTCGCTCCTATTTCAGATAGCGTATTGGGCTAAGCGGCATCTCAAAGCGCGTGGAATGGCGAGTAAAATGCACTACTAAACTTCTATGATAGGGCAATCAGAGACACGGTTAGATCATTTTATATTTTGTTTAATATCAGATTTCAGGGAAATTGTATCACACTTGTTCAATTTACGTCGCTCCTATTTCAGATAGCGTATTGTGCTATGCGGCATCTCAAAGCGCATGAAATGGCGAATCAATTGCACTATTAAACTTCTAGGGTAGGGCAAACAGAGACCAGATTAGATCATTTTATATTATGGTTAATTTAAGAATTCAGCGAAGTTCCATCACATTTGTTCAATTTACGTCGCTCCTATTTCAGATAGCGTATTGGGCTAAGCAGCATTTCAAAGCGCATGAAATGGCGAGTGAAATGCACTATTCAACTTCTAGGATAAGGCAAACAGAGGCCCGATTAGATCATTTTATATTACGGTTAATATAAGGATTCAGCGTAATTCTATCACAATTTGTTCATCTTACGTCGCTCCTATTTCAGATAGCGTACTGGGCTAGGCGGCATCTTAAAGCGCGTGGAATGGCGAGTAAAATGCACTATTAATATTCTATGATAGGGCAATCAGAGACCCGATTAGATCATTTTATATTATGGTTAATTTAAGATGTCAGCAAAATTTTATCGCATTTGTTCAATTTACGTCGCTCCTATTTCAGATAACGTACTGGGCTAGGCGGCATCTTAAAGCGCGTGGAATGGCAAGTAAAATGCACTATTAAACTTCTATGATAGGGCAATCAGAGACCCGATTAGATCATTTTATATTATGGTTAATATAAGAATTCAGCGAAATTCTATCACATTTGTTCAATTTACGTCGCTCCTATTACAGATAGCTTATTGGGCTTAGCGGCATCTCAAAGCGCATGAAATGGCGAGTGAAATGCACTATTAAACTTCTATGATAGGGCAAACAGAGACCCGATTAGATCATTTTATATTACGGTTAATATAAGAATGCAGCGAAGTTCTATCACATTTTTTCAATTTACGTCGCTCCTATTTCAGATTGCGTATTGGGCTAAGCAGCCTTTCAAAGCACATGAAATGGCGAGTGAAATGCACTATTAAACTTCTAGGATAAGGCAAACAGAGACCCGATTAGATCATTTTATATTACGGTTAATATAAGAATGCAGCGTAATTCTACCACATTTGTTCAAGTTACGTCGCTCCTATTTCAGATAGCGTACTGGGCTAGACGGCATCTTAAAGCGCGTGGAAGGTCGAGTAAAATGCACTACTAAACTTCTGTGATAGAGCAATCAGAGACCCGATTAGATCATTTTATATTTTGTTTAATATAAGATTTCAGGGAAATTCTATCACATTTGTACAATTTACGTCGCTCGTACTTCAGATAGCATACTGGGCTAGGCGGCATCTTAAAGCGCGTGGAATGGCGAGTAAAAGGCGCTATTAAACTTCTAGGATAAGGCAAACAGAGACCCGATTAGATCATTTTATATTACGGTTAATATAAGAATATAGCGTAATTCTATCACATTTGTTCAATTTACGTCGCTCCTATTTCAGATAGCGTACTGGGCTAGGCGGCATCTAAAAGCGCATGACATGGCGAGTATAATGCACTATTAAACTTCTAGGATAAGGCAAACAGAGACCCGATTAGATCATTTTATATTTTGTTTAATATAAGATTTCAGAGAAATTCTATCACATTTGTTCAATTTACGTCGCTCCTATTTCAGATAGCGTACTGGCCTCGGCGGTATCTTAAAGCGCGTGGAATGGGGAGTGAAATGCACTATTAGACTTCTATGGTAGGGCGAACAGAGACCCGATTAGATCATTTTATATTACGGTTAATTTAAGAATTCAGCAAAATTCTATCACAACTGTTCAATTTACGTCGCTCCTATTTCAGTTAGCGTATTCGGCTAAGCGGCATCTCAAAGCGCATGAAATGGCGAGTGAAATGCACTATTAAACTTTTAGGGTAGGGCAAACAGAGACCCGATTAGATCATTTTATATTACGGTTAATATAAGAATTCGGCGTAATTCTATCACATTTGTGCAACTTACGTCGCTCCTATTTCAGATAGCATACTGGGCTAGGCGGCATCTTAAAGCGCGTGGAATGGCGAGTAAAATGCACTACTAAACTTCTATGATAGGGCAATCAGAGACCCGATTAGATCATTTTATATTACGGTTAATATAAGAATATAGCGTAATTCTATCACATTTGTTCAATTTACGTCGCTCCTATTTCAGATAGCGTACTGGGCTGGGCGGCATCTAAAAGCGCATGACATGGCAAGTATAATGCACTATTAAACTTCTAGGATAAGGCAAACAGAGACCCGATTAGATCATTTTATATTTTGTTTAATATAAGATTTCACAGAAATTCTATCACATTTGTTCAATTTACGTCGCTCCTATTTCAGATAGCGTATTGGGCTGAGCGGCCTCTCAAAGCGCAAGAAATGGCGAGTGAAATGCACTATTAGACTTCTATGGTAGGGCAAACAAAGACCCGATTAAATCATTTTATATTATGGTTAATTTAAGAATTCAGCGAAGTTCTATCACATTTGTTCAATTTACGTCGCTCCTATTTCAGATAGCGTATTGGGCTAAGCAGCATTTCAAAGTGCATGAAATGACGAGTGAAATGCACTATGAAACTTCTAGGGCAGGGAAAAAAGAGACCCGATTAGATAATTTTATATTATGGTTAATTTAAGAATTCAGCGAAATTCTATCACATTTGTTCAACTTACGTCGCTCCTATTTCACATAGCGTATTGGGCTAAGCGGCATCTCAAAGCGCAAGAAATGGCGAGTGAAATGCGCTATTTGACTTCTACGGTAGGGCGAACAGAGACCCGATTGGATCATTGTACATTAAGGTTAATATAAGAATTCACGGAAATTCTATCACATTTGTTCAATTTACGTCGCTCCTATTTCAGATAGCATACTGGGCTAGGCGGCATCTTAAAGCGCATGAAATGGTGAGTGAAATGCACCATTAGACATCTATGGTAGGGCGAACAGAGACCCGATTAGATCATTTTACATTAACGTTAATATAAGGATTCATGGAAATTCTATCACATTTGTTCAATTTACGTCGCTCCTATTTCAGATAGCGTACTGGGCTAGGCGGCATCTAAAAGCGCATGAAATGGCAAGTATAATTGACTATTAAACTTCTAGGATAAGGCAAACGGAGACCCGATTAGATCATTTTATATTTTGTTTAATATAAGATTTCAGGGAAATTCTATCACATTTGTTCAATTTACGTCGCTCCTATTTCAGATAGCGTATTGGGCTAAGCGGCCTCTCAAAGCGCATGAAATGGCGAGCAAAATGCGCTATTAAACTTCTAGGATAAGGCAAACAGAGACCCGATTAGATCATTTTATATTACGGTTAATATAAGAATTCGGCGTAATTCTATCACATTTGTTCAACTTACGTCGCTCCTATTTCAGATAGCGTACTGGTCTAGGCGGCATCTTAAAGCGCGTGGAATGGCGAGTAAAATGCACGACTAAACTTCTGTGATAGAGCAATCAGAGACCCGATTAGATCATTTTATATTTTGGTTACTATAAGATTTCAGGGAAATTCTATCACATTTGTACAATTTACGTCACTCATATTTCAGATAGCATACTGGGCTAGGCGGCATCTTAAAGCGCGTGGAATGGCGAGTAAAATGCACTACTAAACTTCTATGATAGGGCAATCAGAGACCCGATTAGATCATTTTATATTACGGTTAATATAAGAATATAGCGTAATTCTATCACATTTGTTCAATTTACGTCGCTCCTATTTCAGATAGCGTACTGGGCTGGGCGGCATCTAAAAGCGCATGACATGGCGAGTATAATGCACTATTAAACTTCTAGGATAAGGCAAACAGAGACCCGATTAGATCATTTTATATTTTGTTTAATATAAGATTTCACAGAAATTCTATCACATTTGTTCAATTTACGTCGCTCCTATTTCAGATAGCGTATTGGGCTGAGCGGCCTCTCAAAGCGCAAGAAATGGCGAGTGAAATGCACTATTAGACTTCTATGGTAGGGCAAACAAAGACCCGATTAAATCATTTTATATTATGGTTAATTTAAGAATTCAGCGAAGTTCTATCACATTTGTTCAATTTACGTCGCTCCTATTTCAGATAGCGTATTGGGCTAAGCAGCATTTCAAAGTGCATGAAATGACGAGTGAAATGCACTATGAAACTTCTAGGGTAGGGAAAAAAGAGACCCGATTATATCATTTTATATTATGGTTAATTTAAGAATTCAGCGAAATTCTATCACATTTGTTCAATTTACGCCGCTCCTATTTCAGATAGCATACTGGGCTAGGCGGCATCTTAAAGCGCGTGGAATGGCGAGTAAAACGCGCTATTAAACTTCTAGGATAAGGCGAACAGAGACCCGATCAGATCATTTTATATTACGGTTAATATAAGAATGCAGCGTAATTCTATCACATTTGTTCAATTTACGCCGCTCCTATTTCAGATAGCGTACTGGGCTAGGCGGCATCTCAAAGCGCATGAAATGGCGAGTAAAATGCACTATTAAACTTCTAGGGTAGGACAAACAGAGACCCGATTAGACCATTTTATATTATGGTTAATTTAAGAATTCAGCGAAATTCTATCAGATTTGTTCAATTTACGTCGCTCCGATTTCAGATAGCGTATTGGGCTAAGCGGCATCTTAAAGCGCGTGGAATGGCGAGTAAAAGGCGCTATTAAACTTCTAGGATAAGGCAAACAGAGACCCGATTAGATCATTTTATATTACGGTTAATATAAGAATGCAGCGTAATTCTATCACATTTGTTCAACTTACGTCGCTCCTATTTCAGATAGCGTATTGGGCTAAGCGGCATCTTAAAGCGCGTGGAATGGCGAGTAAAACGCGCTATTAAACTTCTAGGATAAGGCGAACAGAGACCCGATTAGATCATTTTATATTACGGTTAATATAAGAATGCAGCGTAATTCTATCACATTTGTTCAACTTACGTCGCTCCTTTTTCAGATAGCGTACTGGGCTAGGCGGCATCTCAAAGCGCATGAAATGACGAGTGAAATGCACTATGAAACTTCTAGGGTAGGGCAAACAGAGACCCGATTAGATCATTTTACATTATGGTTAATAAAAGAATTCAGCGAAATTCTATCACATTTGTTCAATTTACGTCGCTCCTATTTCAGATAGCGTACTGGGCTAGGCGGCATCTCAAAGCGCATGCAATGGCGACTAAAATGCACTATTAATCTTCTAGGGTAGGACAAACAGAGACCCGATTAGATCATTTTATATTATGGTTAATTTAAGAATTCAGCGAAATTCTATCACATTTGTTCAATTTACGCCGCTCCTATTTCAGATAGCATACTGGGCTAGGCGGCATCTTAAAGCGCGTGGAATGGCGAGTAACAGACGCTATTAAACTTCTAGGATAAGGCAAACAGAGACCCGATTAGACCATTTTATATTACGGTTAATATAAGAATGCAGCGTAATTCTATCACATTTGTTCAACTTACGTCGCTCCTATTTCAGATAGCGTATTGGGCTAAGCGGCATCTTAAAGCGCGTGAAATGGCGAGTAAAACGCGCTATTAAACTTCTAGGATAAGGCGAACAGAGACCCGATTAGATCATTTTATATTACGGTTAATATAAGAATGCAGCGTAATTCTATCACATTTGTTCAATTTACGCCGCTCCTATTTCAGATAGCGTACTGGGCTAGGCGGCATCTCAAAGCGCATGAAATGGCGAGTAAAATGCACTATTAAACTTCTAGGGTAGGACAAACAGAGACCCGATTAGATCATTTTATATTATGGTTAATTTAAGAATTCAGCGAAATTCTATCAGATTTGTTCAATTTACGTCGCTCCTATTTCAGATAGCGTATTGGGCTAAGCGGCATTTCAAAGCGCATGAAATGGCGAGTAAAATGCACTATTAAACTTCTAGGATAAGCCAAACAGAGACCCGATTAGATTATTTTATATTACGGTTAATATAAGAATTCAGCGAAGTTCTATCACATTTGTTCAATTTACGCCGCTCCTATTTCAGATAGCGTACTGGGCTAGGCGGCATCTCAAAGCGCATGAAATGGCAAGTAAAATGCACTATTAAACTTCTAGGGTAGGACAAACAGAGACCCGATTAGATCATTTTATATTATGGTTAATTTAAGAATTCAGCGAAATTCTATCAGATTTGTTCAATTTACGTCGCTCCTATTTCAGATGGCGTATTGGGCTAAGCGGCATTTCAAAGCGCATGAAATGGCGAGTAAAATGCACTATTAAACTTCTAGGATAAGCCAAACAGAGACCCGATTAGATTATTTTATATTACGGTTAATATAAGAATTCAGCGAAATTCTATCACATTTGTTCAATTTACGCCGCTCCTATTTCAGATAGCGTACTGGGCTAGGCGGCATCTCAAAGCGCATGAAATGGCGAGTAAAATGCACTATTAAACTTCTAGGGTAGGACAAACAGAGACCAGATTAGATCATTTTATATTTTGGTTAATATAAGAATTCTGCGAAATTCTATCACATTTGTTCAATTTACGTCGCTCCTATTTCAGATAGCTTATTGGGCTTAGCGGCACCTCAAAGCGCATGAAGTGTCGAGTGAAATGCACTATTAAACTTCTAGGGTAGGGCAAACAGAGACCCGATTAGATCATTTTATATTATGGATAATTTAAGAATTCAGCAAAATTCTATCACATTTGTTCAACTTACGTCGCTCCTATTTCAGATAGCGTATTGGGCTAAGCGGCATCTCAAAGCGCGTGGAATGGCGAGTAAAATGCACTACTAAACTTCTATGATAGGGCAATCAGAGACACGGTTAGATCATTTTATATTTTGTTTAATATCAGATTTCAGGGAAATTGTATCACACTTGTTCAATTTACGTCGCTCCTATTTCAGATAGCGTATTGTGCTATGCGGCATCTCAAAGCGCATGAAATGGCGAATCAATTGCACTATTAAACTTCTAGGGTAGGGCAAACAGAGACCAGATTAGATCATTTTATATTATGGTTAATTTAAGAATTCAGCGAAGTTCCATCACATTTGTTCAATTTACGTCGCTCCTATTTCAGATAGCGTATTGGGCTAAGCAGCATTTCAAAGCGCATGAAATGGCGAGTGAAATGCACTATTCAACTTCTAGGATAAGGCAAACAGAGGCCCGATTAGATCATTTTATATTACGGTTAATATAAGGATTCAGCGTAATTCTATCACAATTTGTTCATCTTACGTCGCTCCTATTTCAGATAGCGTACTGGGCTAGGCGGCATCTTAAAGCGCGTGGAATGGCGAGTAAAATGCACTATTAATATTCTATGATAGGGCAATCAGAGACCCGATTAGATCATTTTATATTATGGTTAATTTAAGATGTCAGCAAAATTTTATCGCATTTGTTCAATTTACGTCGCTCCTATTTCAGATAACGTACTGGGCTAGGCGGCATCTTAAAGCGCGTGGAATGGCAAGTAAAATGCACTATTAAACTTCTATGATAGGGCAATCAGAGACCCGATTAGATCATTTTATATTATGGTTAATATAAGAATTCAGCGAAATTCTATCACATTTGTTCAATTTACGTCGCTCCTATTACAGATAGCTTATTGGGCTTAGCGGCATCTCAAAGCGCATGAAATGGCGAGTGAAATGCACTATTAAACTTCTATGATAGGGCAAACAGAGACCCGATTAGATCATTTTATATTACGGTTAATATAAGAATGCAGCGAAGTTCTATCACATTTTTTCAATTTACGTCGCTCCTATTTCAGATTGCGTATTGGGCTAAGCAGCCTTTCAAAGCACATGAAATGGCGAGTGAAATGCACTATTAAACTTCTAGGATAAGGCAAACAGAGACCCGATTAGATCATTTTATATTACGGTTAATATAAGAATGCAGCGTAATTCTACCACATTTGTTCAAGTTACGTCGCTCCTATTTCAGATAGCGTACTGGGCTAGACGGCATCTTAAAGCGCGTGGAAGGTCGAGTAAAATGCACTACTAAACTTCTGTGATAGAGCAATCAGAGACCCGATTAGATCATTTTATATTTTGTTTACTATAAGATTTCAGGGAAATTCTATCACATTTGTTCAATTTACGTCACTCATATTTCAGATAGCATACTGGGCTAGGCGGCATCTTAAAGCGCGTGGAATGGCGAGTAAAAGGCGCTATTAAACTTCTAGGATAAGGCAAACAGAGACCCGATTAGATCATTTTATATTACGGTTAATATAAGAATATAGCGTAATTCTATCACATTTGTTCAATTTACGTCGCTCCTATTTCAGATAGCGTACTGGGCTAGGCGGCATCTAAAAGCGCATGACATGGCGAGTATAATGCACTATTAAACTTCTAGGATAAGGCAAACAGAGACCCGATTAGATCATTTTATATTTTGTTTAATATAAGATTTCAGAGAAATTCTATCACATTTGTTCAATTTACGTCGCTCCTATTTCAGATAGCGTACTGGCCTCGGCGGTATCTTAAAGCGCGTGGAATGGGGAGTGAAATGCACTATTAGACTTCTATGGTAGGGCGAACAGAGACCCGATTAGATCATTTTATATTACGGTTAATTTAAGAATTCAGCAAAATTCTATCACAACTGTTCAATTTACGTCGCTCCTATTTCAGTTAGCGTATTCGGCTAAGCGGCATCTCAAAGCGCATGAAATGGCGAGTAAAATGCACTATTAAACTTTTAGGGTAGGGCAAACAGAGACCCGATTAGATCATTTTATATTACGGTTAATATAAGAATTCGGCGTAATTCTATCACATTTGTGCAACTTACGTCGCTCCTATTTCAGATAGCATACTGGGCTAGGCGGCATCTTAAAGCGCGTGGAATGGCGAGTAAAATGCACTACTAAACTTCTATGATAGGGCAATCAGAGACCCGATTAGATCATTTTATATTACGGTTAATATAAGAATATAGCGTAATTCTATCACATTTGTTCAATTTACGTCGCTCCTATTTCAGATAGCGTACTGGGCTAGGCGGCATCTAAAAGCGCATGACATGGCAAGTATAATGCACTATTAAACTTCTAGGATAAGGCAAACAGAGACCCGATTAGATCATTTTATATTTTGTTTAATATAAGATTTCACAGAAATTCTATCACATTTGTTCAATTTACGTCGCTCCTATTTCAGATAGCGTATTGGGCTGAGCGGCCTCTCAAAGCGCAAGAAATGGCGAGTGAAATGCACTATTAGACTTCTATGGTAGGGCAAACAAAGACCCGATTAAATCATTTTATATTATGGTTAATTTAAGAATTCAGCGAAGTTCTATCACATTTGTTCAATTTACGTCGCTCCTATTTCAGATAGCGTATTGGGCTAAGCAGCATTTCAAAGTGCATGAAATGACGAGTGAAATGCACTATGAAACTTCTAGGGCAGGGAAAAAAGAGACCCGATTAGATAATTTTATATTATGGTTAATTTAAGAATTCAGCGAAATTCTATCACATTTGTTCAACTTACGTCGCTCCTATTTCACATAGCGTATTGGGCTAAGCGGCATCTCAAAGCGCAAGAAATGGCGAGTGAAATGCGCTATTTGACTTCTACGGTAGGGCGAACAGAGACCCGATTGGATCATTGTACATTAAGGTTAATATAAGAATTCACGGAAATTCTATCACATTTGTTCAATCTACGTCGCTCCTATTTCAGATAGCATACTGGGCTAGGCGGCATCTTAAAGCGCATGAAATGGTGAGTGAAATGCACCATTAGACATCTATGGTAGGGCGAACAGAGACCCGATTAGATCATTTTACATTAACGTTAATATAAGGATTCATGGAAATTCTATCACATTTGTTCAATTTACGTCGCTCCTATTTCAGATAGCGTACTGGGCTAGGCGGCATCTAAAAGCGCATGAAATGGCAAGTATAATTGACTATTAAACTTCTAGGATAAGGCAAACGGAGACCCGATTAGATCATTTTATATTTTGTTTAATATAAGATTTCAGGGAAATTCTATCACATTTGTTCAATTTACGTCGCTCCTATTTCAGATAGCGTATTGGGCTAAGCGGCCTCTCAAAGCGCATGAAATGGCGAGCAAAATGCGCTATTAAACTTCTAGGATAAGGCAAACAGAGACCCGATTAGATCATTTTATATTACGGTTAATATAAGAATTCGGCGTAATTCTATCACATTTGTTCAACTTACGTCGCTCCTATTTCAGATAGCGTACTGGTCTAGGCGGCATCTTAAAGCGCGTGGAATGGCGAGTAAAATGCACGACTAAACTTCTGTGATAGAGCAATCAGAGACCCGATTAGATCATTTTATATTTTGGTTACTATAAGATTTCAGGGAAATTCTATCACATTTGTACAATTTACGTCACTCATATTTCAGATAGCATACTGGGCTAGGCGGCATCTTAAAGCGCGTGGAATGGCGAGTAAAATGCACTACTAAACTTCTATGATAGGGCAATCAGAGACCCGATTAGATCATTTTATATTACGGTTAATATAAGAATATAGCGTAATTCTATCACATTTGTTCAATTTACGTCGCTCCTATTTCAGATAGCGTACTGGGCTGGGCGGCATCTAAAAGCGCATGACATGGCGAGTATAATGCACTATTAAACTTCTAGGATAAGGCAAACAGAGACCCGATTAGATCATTTTATATTTTGTTTAATATAAGATTTCACAGAAATTCTATCACATTTGTTCAATTTACGTCGCTCCTATTTCAGATAGCGTATTGGGCTGAGCGGCCTCTCAAAGCGCAAGAAATGGCGAGTGAAATGCACTATTAGACTTCTATGGTAGGGCAAACAAAGACCCGATTAAATCATTTTATATTATGGTTAATTTAAGAATTCAGCGAAGTTCTATCACATTTGTTCAATTTACGTCGCTCCTATTTCAGATAGCGTATTGGGCTAAGCAGCATTTCAAAGTGCATGAAATGACGAGTGAAATGCACTATGAAACTTCTAGGGTAGGGAAAAAAGAGACCCGATTAGATAATTTTATATTATGGTTAATTTAAGAATTCAGCGAAATTCTATCACATTCGTTCAACTTACGTCGCTCCTATTTCACATAGCGTATTGGGCTAAGCGGCATCTCAAAGCGCAAGAAATGGCGAGTGAAATGCGCTATTAGACTTCTACGGTAGGGCGAACAGAGACCCGATTGGATCATTGTACATTAAGGTTAATATAAGAATTCACGGAAATTCTATCACATTTGTTCAATCTACGTCGCTCCTATTTCAGATAGCATACTGGGCTAGGCGGCATCTTAAAGCGCATGAAATGGTGAGTGAAATGCACCATTAGACATCTATGGTAGGGCGAACAGAGACCCGATTAGATCATTTTACATTAACGTTAATATAAGGATTCACGGAAATTCTATCACATTTGTTCAATTTACGTCGCTCCTATTTCAGATAGCGTACTGGGCTAGGCGGCATCTAAAAGCGCATGAAATGGCAAGTATAATTGACTATTAAACTTCTAGGATGAGGCAAACGGAGACCCGATTAGATCATTTTATATTTTGTTTAATATAAGATTTCAGGGAAATTCTATCACATTTGTTCAATTTACGTCGCTCCTATTTCAGATAGCGTATTGGGCTAAGCGGCCTCTCAAAGCGCATGAAATGGCGAGCAAAATGCGCTATTAAACTTCTAGGATAAGGCAAACAGAGACCCGATTAGATCATTTTATATTACGGTTAATATAAGAATTCGGCGTAATTCTATCACATTTGTTCAACTTACGTCGCTCCTATTTCAGATAGCGTACTGGTCTAGGCGGCATCTTAAAGCGCGTGGAATGGCGAGTAAAATGCACTACTAAACTTCTATGATAGGGCAATCAGAGACCCGATTAGATCATTTTATATTTTCTTTAATATCAGATTTCAGGGAAATTGTATCACATTTGTTCAATTTACGTCGCTCCTATTTCAGATAGCGTATTCGGCTAAGCGGCATCTCAAAGCGCATGAAATGGCGAATAAAATGCACTATTAAACTTCTAGGCTAGGGCGAACAGAGACCCGATCAGATCATGATACATTACGGTTAATAAAAGAATTCAGCGAAATTCTATCACATTCGTTCAACTTACGTCGCTCCTATTTCAGATGGCGTATTGGGCTAAGCGGCATCTCAAAGCGCATGAAATGGCGAGTAAAATGCACTATTAAACTTCTAGCGTAGGGCAAACAGAGACCCGATTAGATCATTTTATATTATGGTTAATTTAAGAATTCAGCAAAATTCTATCACATTTGTTCAATTTACGTCGTTCCTATTTCAGATAGCGTACTGGCCTCGGCGGTATCTTAAAGCGCGTGGAATGGGGAGTGAAATGCACTATTAGACTTCTATGGTAGGGCGAACAGAGACCCGATTAGATCATTTTATATTACGGTTAATTTAAGAGTTCAGCAAAATTCTATCACAACTGTTCAATTTACGTCGCTCCTATTTCAGATAGCGTATTGGGCTGAGCGGCCTCTCAAAGCGCAATAAATGGCGAGTGAAATGCACTATTCAACTTCTAGGATAAGGCAAACGGAGGCCCGATTAGATCATTTTATATTATGGTTAATTGAAGAATTCAGCGAAGTTCCATCACATTTGTTCAATTTACGTCGCTCCTGTTTCAGATAGCGTATTGGGCTAAGCGGCATCTCAAAGCGCATGAAATGGCGAGTATAATGCACTGTTAAACTTCTAGGATAAGGCAAACAGAGACCCGATTAGATCATTTTATATTACGGTTAATATAAGAATTCGGCGTAATTCTATCACATTTGTTCAATTTACGTCGCTCCTATTTCAGATAGCGTACTGGGCTAGGCGGCATCTAAAAGCGCATGACATGGCAAGTATAATGCACTATTAAACTTCTAGGATAAGGCAAACAGAGACCCGATTAGATCATTTTATATTTTGTTTAATATAAGATTTCAGAGAAATTCTATCACATTTGTTCAACTTACGTCGCTCCTATTTCAGATAGCGTATTGGGCTGAGCGGCCTCTCAAAGCGCAAGAAATGGCGAGTGAAATGCACTATTAGACTTCTATGGTAGGGCAAACAAAGACCCGATTAAATCATTTTATACTATGGTTAATTTAAGAATTCAGCGAAGTTCTATCACATTTGTTCAATTTACGTCGCTCCTATTTCAGATAGCGTATTGGGCTAAGCAGCATTTCAAAGTGCATGAAATGACGAGTGAAATGCACTATGAAACTTCTAGGGTAGGGAAAAAAGAGACCCGATTAGATAATTTTATATTATGGTTAATTTAAGAATTCAGCGAAATTCTATCAGATTTGTTCAATTTACGTCGCTCCTATTTCAGATAGCGTATTGGGCTAAGCGGCATTTCAAAGCGCATGAAATGGCGAGTAAAATGCACTATTAAACTTCTAGGATAAGCCAAACAGAGACCCGATTAGATTATTTTATATTACGGTTAATATAAGAATTCAGCGAAGTTCTATCACATTTGTTCAATTTACGCCGCTCCTATTTCAGATAGCGTACTGGGCTAGGCGGCATCTCAAAGCGCATGAAATGGCAAGTAAAATGCACTATTAAACTTCTAGGGTAGGACAAACAGAGACCCGATTAGATCATTTTATATTCTGGTTAATTTAAGAATTCAGCGAAATTCTATCAGATTTGTTCAATTTACGTCGCTCCTATTTCAGATAGCGTATTGGGCTAAGCGGCATTTCAAAGCGCATGAAATGGCGAGTAAAATGCACTATTAAACTTCTAGGATAAGCCAAACAGAGACCCGATTAGATTATTTTATATTACGGTTAATATAAGAATTCAGCGAAGTTCTATCACATTTGTTCAATTTACGCCGCTCCTATTTCAGATAGCGTACTGGGCTAGGCGGCATCTCAAAGCGCATGAAATGGCGAGTAAAATGCACTATTAAACTTCTAGGGTAGGACAAACAGAGACCAGATTAGATCATTTTATATTTTGGTTAATATAAGAATTCTGCGAAATTCTATCACATTTGTTCAATTTACGTCGCTCCTATTTCAGATAGCTTATTGGGCTTAGCGGCATCTCAAAGCGCATGAAGTGACGAGTGAAATGCACTATTAAACTTCTAGGGTAGGGCAAACAGAGACCCGATTAGATCATTTTATATTATGGATAATTTAAGAATTCAGCAAAATTCTATCACATTTGTTCAACTTACGTCGCTCCTATTTCAGATAGCGTATTGGGCTAAGCGGCATCTCAAAGCGCGTGGAATGGCGAGTAAAATGCACTACTAAACTTCTATGATAGGGCAATCAGAGACACGGTTAGATCATTTTATATTTTGTTTAATATCAGATTTCAGGGAAATTGTATCACACTTGTTCAATTTACGTCGCTCCTATTTCAGATAGCGTATTGGGCTAAGCAGCATTTCAAAGCGCATGAAATGGCGAGTGAAATGCACTATTCAACTTCTAGGATAAGGCAA
The DNA here is from genome assembly GCA_916610135.2 of Macropis europaea. Classification (NCBI taxonomy): domain Eukaryota; kingdom Metazoa; phylum Arthropoda; class Insecta; order Hymenoptera; family Melittidae; genus Macropis; species Macropis europaea. Next base: position 111,888 of record CAKAJE020000737.1, read on the forward strand.
ACAGAGGCCCGATTAGATCATTTTATATTACGGTTAATATAAGAATTCAGCGTAATTCTATCACAATTTGTTCATCTTACGTCGCTCCTATTTCAGATAGCGTACTGGGCTAGGCGGCATCTTAAAGCGCGTGGAATGGCGAGTAAAATGCACTATTAATATTCTATGATAGGGCAATCAGAGACCCGATTAGATCATTTTATATTATGGTTAATTTAAGATGTCAGCAAAATTTTATCGTATTTGTTCAATTTACGTCGCTCCTATTTCAGATAACGTACTGGGCTAGGCGGCATCTTAAAGCGCGTGGAATGGCAAGTACAATGCACTATTAAACTTCTATGATAGGGCAATCAGAGACCCGATTAGATCATTTTATATTATGGTTAATATAAGAATTCAGCGAAATTCTATCACATTTGTTCAATTTACGTCGCTCCTATTACAGATAGCTTATTGGGCTTAGCGGCATCTCAAAGCGCATGAAATGGCGAGTGAAATGCACTATTAAACTTCTATGATAGGGCAAACAGAGACCCGATTAGATCATTTTATATTACGGTTAATATAAGAATGCAGCGAAGTTCTATCACATTTTTTCAATTTACGTCGCTCCTATTTCAGATTGCGTATTGGGCTAAGCAGCCTTTCAAAGCACATGAAATGGCGAGTGAAATGCACTATTAAACTTCTAGGATAAGGCAAACAGAGACCCGATTAGATCATTTTATATTACGGTTAATATAAGAATGCAGCGTAATTCTACCACATTTGTTCAAGTTACGTCGCTCCTATTTCAGATAGCGTACTGGGCTAGACGGCATCTTAAAGCGCGTGGAAGGTCGAGTAAAATGCACTACTAAACTTCTGTGATAGAGCAATCAGAGACCCGATTAGATCATTTTATATTTTGTTTACTATAAGATTTCAGGGAAATTCTATCACATTTGTTCAATTTACGTCACTCATATTTCAGATAGCATACTGGGCTAGGCGGCATCTTAAAGCGCGTGGAATGGCGAGTAAAAGGCGCTATTAAACTTCTAGGATAAGGCAAACAGAGACCCGATTAGATCATTTTATATTACGGTTAATATAAGAATATAGCGTAATTCTATCACATTTGTTCAATTTACGTCGCTCCTATTTCAGATAGCGTACTGGGCTAGGCGGCATCTAAAAGCGCATGACATGGCGAGTATAATGCACTATTAAACTTCTAGGATAAGGCAAACAGAGACCCGATTAGATCATTTTATATTTTGTTTAATATAAGATTTCAGAGAAATTCTATCACATTTGTTCAATTTACGTCGCTCCTATTTCAGATAGCGTACTGGCCTCGGCGGTATCTTAAAGCGCGTGGAATGGGGAGTGAAATGCACTATTAGACTTCTATGGTAGGGCGAACAGAGACCCGATTAGATCATTTTATATTACGGTTAATATAAGAATTCAGCAAAATTCTATCACAACTGTTCAATTTACGTCGCTCCTATTTCAGTTAGCGTATTCGGCTAAGCGGCATCTCAAAGCGCATGAAATGGCGAGTGAAATGCACTATTAAACTTTTAGGGTAGGGCAAACAGTGACCCGATTAGATCATTTTATATTACGGTTAATATAAGAATTCGGCGTAATTCTATCACATTTGTGCAACTTACGTCGCTCCTATTTCAGATAGCATACTGGGCTAGGCGGCATCTTAAAGCGCGTGGAATGGCGAGTAAAATGCACTACTAAACTTCTATGATAGGGCAATCAGAGACCCGATTAGATCATTTTATATTACGGTTAATATAAGAATATAGCGTAATTCTATCACATTTGTTCAATTTACGTCGCTCCTATTTCAGATAGCGTACTGGGCTGGGCGGCATCAAAAAGCGCATGACATGGCAAGTATAATGCACTATTAAACTTCTAGGATAAGGCAAACAGAGACCCGATTAGATCATTTTATATTTTGTTTAATATAAGATTTCACAGAAATTCTATCACATTTGTTCAATTTACGTCGCTCCTATTTCAGATAGCGTATTGGGCTGAGCGGCCTCTCAAAGCGCAAGAAATGGCGAGTGAAATGCACTATTAGACTTCTATGGTAGGGCAAACAAAGACCCGATTAAATCATTTTATATTATGGTTAATTTAAGAATTCAGCGAAGTTCTATCACATTTGTTCAATTTACGTCGCTCCTATTTCAGATAGCGTATTGGGCTAAGCAGCATTTCAAAGTGCATGAAATGACGAGTGAAATGCACTATGAAACTTCTAGGGTAGGGAAAAAAGAGACCCGATTAGATAATTTTATATTATGGTTAATTTAAGAATTCAGCGAAATTCTATCACATTTGTTCAACTTACGTCGCTCCTATTTCACATAGCGTATTGGGCTAAGCGGCATCTCAAAGCGCAAGAAATGGCGAGTGAAATGCGCTATTTGACTTCTACGGTAGGGCGAACAGAGACCCGATTGGATCATTGTACATTAAGGTTAATATAAGAATTCACGGAAATTCTATCACATTTGTTCAATCTACGTCGCTCCTATTTCAGATAGCATACTGGGCTAGGCGGCATCTTAAAGCGCATGAAATGGTGAGTGAAATGCACCATTAGACATCTATGGTAGGGCGAACAGAGACCCGATTAGATCATTTTACATTAACGTTAATATAAGGATTCTCGGAAATTCTATCACATTTGTTCAATTTACGTCGCTCCTATTTCAGATAGCGTACTGGGCTAGGCGGCATCTAAAAGCGCATGAAATGGCAAGTATAATTGACTATTAAACTTCTAGGATAAGGCAAACGGAGACCCGATTAGATCATTTTATATTTTGTTTAATATAAGATTTCAGGGAAATTCTATCACATTTGTTCAATTTACGTCGCTCCTATTTCAGATAGCGTATTGGGCTAAGCGGCCTCTCAAAGCGCATGAAATGGCGAGCAAAATGCGCTATTAAACTTCTAGGATAAGGCAAACAGAGACCCGATTAGATCATTTTATATTACGGTTAATATAAGAATTCGGCGTAATTCTATCACATTTGTTCAACTTACGTCGCTCCTATTTCAGATAGCGTACTGGTCTAGGCGGCATCTTAAAGCGCGTGGAATGGCGAGTAAAATGCACTACTAAACTTCTATGATAGGGCAATCAGAGACCCGATTAGATCATTTTATATTTTGTTTAATATCAGATTTCAGGGAAATTGTATCACATTTGTTCAATTTACGTCGCTCCTATTTCAGATAGCGTATTCGGCTAAGCGGCATCTCAAAGCGCATGAAATGGCGAATAAAATGCACTATTAAACTTCTAGGCTAGGGCGAACAGAGACCCGATCAGATCATGATACATTACGGTTAATAAAAGAATTCAGCGAAATTCTATCACATTCGTTCAACTTACGTCGCTCCTATTTCAGATAGCGTATTGGGCTAAGCGGCATCTCAAAGCGCATGAAATGGCGAGTAAAATGCACTATTAAACTTCTAGCGTAGGGCAAACAGAGACCCGATTAGATCATTTTATATTATGGTTAATTTAAGAATTCAGCAAAATTCTATCACATTTGTTCAATTTACGTCGTTCCTATTTCAGATAGCGTACTGGCCTCGGCGGTATCTTAAAGCGCGTGGAATGGGGAGTGAAATGCACTATTAGACTTCTATGGTAGGGCGAACAGAGACCCGATTAGATCAGTTTATATTACGGTTAATTTAAGAGTTCAGCAAAATTCTATCACAACTGTTTAATTTACGTCGCTCCTATTCCAGATAGCGTATTGGGATAAGCGGCATTTCAAAGCGCGTGGAATGGCGAGTAAAATGCACTACTAAACTTCTATGATAGGGCAATCAGAGACACGGTTAGATCATTTTATATTTTGTTTAATATCAGATTTCAGGGAAATTGTATCACACTTGTTCAATTTACGTCGCTCCTATTTCAGATAGCGTATTGTGTTATGCGGCATCTCAAAGCGCATGAAATGGCGAATCAATTGCACTATTAAACTTCTAGGGTAGGGCAAACAGAGACCAGATTAGATCATTTTATATTATGGTTAATTTAAGAATTCAGCGAAGTTCCATCACATTTGTTCAATTTACGTCGCTCCTATTTCAGATAGCGTATTGGGCTAAGCAGCATTTCAAAGCGCATGAAATGGCGAGTGAAATGCACTATTCAACTTCTAGGATAAGGCAAACAGAGGCCCGATTAGATCATTTTATATTACGGTTAATATAAGAATTCAGCGTAATTCTATCACAATTTGTTCATCTTACGTCGCTCCTATTTCAGATAGCGTACTGGGCTAGGCGGCATCTTAAAGCGCGTGGAATGGCGAGTAAAATGCACTATTAATATTCTATGATAGGGCAATCAGAGACCCGATTAGATCATTTTATATTATGGTTAATTTAAGATGTCAGCAAAATTTTATCGTATTTGTTCAATTTACGTCGCTCCTATTTCAGATAACGTACTGAGCTAGGCGGCATCTTAAAGCGCGTGGAATGGCAAGTAAAATGCACTATTAAACTTCTATGATAGGGCAATCAGAGACCCGATTAGATCATTTTATATTATGGTTAATATAAGAATTCAGCGAAATTCTATCACATTTGTTCAATTTACGTCGCTCCTATTACAGATAGCTTATTGGGCTTAGCGGCATCTCAAAGCGCATGAAATGGCGAGTGAAATGCACTATTAAACTTCTATGATAGGGCAAACAGAGACCCGATTAGATCATTTTATATTACGGTTAATATAAGAATGCAGCGAAGTTCTATCACATTTTTTCAATTTACGTCGCTCCTATTTCAGATTGCGTATTGGGCTAAGCAGCCTTTCAAAGCACATGAAATGGCGAGTGAAATGCACTATTAAACTTCTAGGATAAGGCAAACAGAGACCCGATTAGATCATTTTATATTACGGTTAATATAAGAATGCAGCGTAATTCTACCACATTTGTTCAAGTTACGTCGCTCCTATTTCAGATAGCGTACTGGGCTAGACGGCATCTTAAAGCGCGTGGAAGGTCGAGTAAAATGCACTACTAAACTTCTGTGATAGAGCAATCAGAGACCCGATTAGATCATTTTATATTTTGTTTAATATAAGATTTCAGGGAAATTCTATCACATTTGTTCAATTTACGTCACTCATATTTCAGATAGCATACTGGGCTAGGCGGCATCTTAAAGCGCGTGGAATGGCGAGTAAAAGGCGCTATTAAACTTCTAGGATAAGGCAAACAGAGACCCGATTAGATCATTTTATATTACGGTTAATATAAGAATATAGCGTAATTCTATCACATTTGTTCAATTTACGTCGCTCCTATTTCAGATAGCGTACTGGGCTAGGCGGCATCTAAAAGCGCATGACATGGCGAGTATAATGCACTATTAAACTTCTAGGATAAGGCAAACAGAGACCCGATTAGATCATTTTATATTTTGTTTAATATAAGATTTCAGAGAAATTCTATCACATTTGTTCAATTTACGTCGCTCCTATTTCAGATAGCGTACTGGCCTCGGCGGTATCTTAAAGCGCGTGGAATGGGGAGTGAAATGCACTATTAGACTTCTATGGTAGGGCGAACAGAGACCCGATTAGATCATTTTATATTACAGTTAATTTAAGAATTCAGCAAAATTCTATCACAACTGTTCAATTTACGTCGCTCCTATTTCAGTTAGCGTATTCGGCTAAGCGGCATCTCAAAGCGCATGAAATGGCGAGTGAAATGCACTATTAAACTTTTAGGGTAGGGCAAACAGAGACCCGATTAGATCATTTTATATTACGGTTAATATAAGAATTCGGCGTAATTCTATCACATTTGTGCAACTTACGTCGCTCCTATTTCAGATAGCATACTGGGCTAGGCGGCATCTTAAAGCGCGTGGAATGGCGAGTAAAATGCACTACTAAACTTCTATGATAGGGCAATCAGAGACCCGATTAGATCATTTTATATTACGGTTAATATAAGAATATAGCGTAATTCTATCACATTTGTTCAATTTACGTCGCTCCTATTTCAGATAGCGTACTGGGCTGGGCGGCATCAAAAAGCGCATGACATGGCAAGTATAATGCACTATTAAACTTCTAGGATAAGGCAAACAGAGACCCGATTAGATCATTTTATATTTTGTTTAATATAAGATTTCACAGAAATTCTATCACATTTGTTCAATTTACGTCGCTCCTATTTCAGATAGCGTATTGGGCTGAGCGGCCTCTCAAAGCGCAAGAAATGGCGAGTGAAATGCACTATTAGACTTCTATGGTAGGGCAAACAAAGACCCGATTAAATCATTTTATATTATGGTTAATTTAAGAATTCAGCGAAGTTCTATCACATTTGTTCAATTTACGTCGCTCCTATTTCAGATAGCGTATTGGGCTAAGCAGCATTTCAAAGTGCATGAAATGACGAGTGAAATGCACTATGAAACTTCTAGGGTAGGGAAAAAAGAGACCCGATTAGATAATTTTATATTATGGTTAATTTAAGAATTCAGCGAAATTCTATCACATTTGTTCAACTTACGTCGCTCCTATTTCACATAGCGTATTGGGCTAAGCGGCCTCTCAAAGCGCAAGAAATGGCGAGTGAAATGCGCTATTTGACTTCTACGGTAGGGCGAACAGAGACCCGATTGGATCATTGTACATTAAGGTTAATATAAGAATTCACGGAAATTCTATCACATTTGTTCAATCTACGTCGCTCCTATTTCAGATAGCATACTGGGCTAGGCGGCATCTAAAAGCGCATGACATGGCGAGTATAATGCACTATTAAACTTCTAGGATAAGCCAAACAGAGACCCGATTAGATTATTTTATATTACGGTTAATATAAGAATTCAGCGAAGTTCTATCACATTTGTTCAATTTACGTCGCTCCTATTTCAGATAGCGTATTGGGCTAAGCAGCATTTCAAAGCGCATGAAATGGCGAGTGAAATGCACTATTCAACTTCTAGGATAAGGCAAACAGAGACCCGATTAGATCATTTTATATTACGGTTAATATAAGAATTCAGCGTAATTCTATCACATTTGTTCATCTTACGTCGCTCCTATTTCAGATAGCGTACTGGGCTAGGCGGAATCTTAAAGCGCGTGGAAGGGCGAGTAAAATGCACTACTAAACTTCTACGATAGAGCAATCAGAGACCCGATTAGATCATTTTATATTTTGTTTAATATAAGATTTCAGGGAAATTCTATCACATTTGTTCAATTTACGTCGCTCCTATTTCAGATAGAGTATTGGGCTAAGCGGCATCTCAAAGCGCATGAAATGGCGAACAAAATGCACTATTAAACTTCTAGGCTAGGGAGAACAGAGACCAGATTAGATTATTTTATATTAAGGTTAATATAAGAATTCAGCGTAATTCTATCACATTTGTTCAACTTACGTCGCTCCTATTTCACATAGCGTATTGGGCTAAGCGGCATCTCAAAGCGCAATAAATGGCGAGTGAAATGCGCTATTAGACTTCTACGGTAGGGCGAACAGAGACCCGATTGGATCATTGTACATTAAGGTTAATATAAGAATTCACGGAAATTCTATCACATTTGTTCAATCTACGTCGCTCCTATTTCAGATAGCATACTGGGCTAGGCGGCATCTTAAAGCGCATGAAATGGTGAGTGAAATGCACCATTAGACATCTATGGTAGGGCGAACAGAGACCCGATTAGATCATTTTACATTAACGTTAATATAAGGATTCACGGAAATTCTATCACATTTGTTCAATTTACGTCGCTCCTATTTCAGATAGCGTACTGGGCTAGGCGGCATCTAAAAGCGCATGAAATGGCAAGTATAATTGACTATTAAACTTCTAGGATAAGGCAAACGGAGACCCGATTAGATCATTTTATATTTTGTTTAATATAAGATTTCAGGGAAATTCTATCACATTTGTTCAATTTACGTCGCTCCTATTTCAGATAGCGTATTGGGCTAAGCGGCCTCTCAAAGCGCATGAAATGGCGAGCAAAATGCGCTATTAAACTTCTAGGATAAGGCAAACAGAGACCCGATTAGATCATTTTATATTACGGTTAATATAAGAATTCGGCGTAATTCTATCACATTTGTTCAACTTACGTCGCTCCTATTTCAGATAGCGTACTGGTCTAGGCGGCATCTTAAAGCGCGTGGAATGGCGAGTAAAATGCACTACTAAACTTCTATGATAGGGCAATCAGAGACCCGATTAGATCATTTTATATTTTGTTTAATATCAGATTTCAGGGAAATTGTATCACATTTGTTCAATTTACGTCGCTCCTATTTCAGATAGCGTATTCGGCTAAGCGGCATCTCAAAGCGCATGAAATGGCGAATAAAATGCACTATTAAACTTCTAGGCTAGGGCGAACAGAGACCCGATCAGATCATGATACATTACGGTTAATAAAAGAATTCAGCGAAATTCTATCACATTCGTTCAACTTACGTCGCTCCTATTTCAGATGGCGTATTGGGCTAAGCGGCATCTCAAAGCGCATGAAATGGCGAGTAAAATGCACTATTAAACTTCTAGCGTAGGGCAAACAGAGACCCGATTAGATCATTTTATATTATGGTTAATTTAAGAATTCAGCAAAATTCTATCACATTTGTTCAATTTACGTCGTTCCTATTTCAGATAGCGTACTGGCCTCGGCGGTATCTTAAAGCGCGTGGAATGGGGAGTGAAATGCACTATTAGACTTCTATGGTAGGGCGAACAGAGACCCGATTAGATCATTTTATATTACGGTTAATTTAAGAGTTCAGCAAAATTCTATCACAACTGTTCAATTTACGTCGCTCCTATTTCAGATAGCGTATTGGGCTGAGCGGCCTCTCAAAGCGCAATAAATGGCGAGTGAAATGCACTATTCAACTTCTAGGATAAGGCAAACAGAGGCCCGATTAGATCATTTTATATTATGGTTAATTTAAGAATTCAGCGAAGTTCCATCACATTTGTTCAATTTACGTCGCTCCTGTTTCAGATAGCGTATTGGGCTAAGCGGCATCTCAAAGCGCATGAAATGGCGAGTATAATGCACTGTTAAACTTCTAGGATAAGGCAAACAGAGACCCGATTAGACCATTTTATATTACGGTTAATATAAGAATTCAGCGTAATTCTGTCACATTTGTTCAACTTACGTCGCTCCTATTTCAGATAGCGTATTGGGCTAAGCGGCATCTCAAAGCGCATGAAATGACGAGTGAAATGCACTATGAAACTTTTAGGGTAGGGCGAACAGAGACCCGATTAGATCATTTTACATTAAGGTTAATATAAGAATTCACGGAAATTCTATCACATTTGTTCAATTTACGTCGCTCATATTTCAGATAGCATATTGGGCTACGCGGCATCTTAAAGCGCGTGGAACGGCGAGTAAAATGCACTATTAAACTTCTATGATAGGGCTATCAGAGACCCGATTAGATCATTTTATATTTTGGTTAATATAAGAATCCAGCGAAATTCTATCACATTCGTTCAATTTACGTCGCTCCTATTTCAGATAGCGTATTGGGCTAAGCGCCATCTCAAAGGGCATGAAATGGCGAGTGAAATGCACTATTAAACTTCTAGGACAAGGCAAACAGAGACCCGATTAGATCATTTTATATTACGGTTAATATAAGAATGCAGCGTAATTCTACCACATTTGTTCAAGTTACGTCGCTCCTATTTCAGATAGCGTACTGGGCTAGACGGCATCTTAAAGCGCGTGGAAGGTCGAGTAAAATGCACTACTAAACTTCTGTGATAGAGCAATCAGAGACCCGATTAGATCATTTTATATTTTGTTTACTATAAGATTTCAGGGAAATTCTATCACATTTGTTCAATTTACGTCACTCATATTTCAGATAGCATACTGGGCTAGGCGGCATCTTAAAGCGCGTGGAATGGCGAGTAAAAGGCGCTATTAAACTTCTAGGATAAGGCAAACAGAGACCCGATTAGATCATTTTATATTACGGTTAATATAAGAATATAGCGTAATTCTATCACATTTGTTCAATTTACGTCGCTCCTATTTCAGATAGCGTACTGGGCTAGGCGGCATCTAAAAGCGCATGACATGGCGAGTATAATGCACTATTAAACTTCTAGGATAAGGCAAACAGAGACCCGATTAGATCATTTTATATTTTGTTTAATATAAGATTTCAGAGAAATTCTATCACATTTGTTCAATTAACGTCGCTCCTATTTCAGATAGCGTACTGGCCTCGGCGGTATCTTAAAGCGCGTGGAATGGGGAGTGAAATGCACTATTAGACTTCTATGGTAGGGCGAACAGAGACCCGATTAGATCATTTTATATTACGGTTAATTTAAGAATTCAGCAAAATTCTATCACAACTGTTCAATTTACGTCGCTCCTATTTCAGTTAGCGTATTCGGCTAAGCGGCATCTCAAAGCGCATGAAATGGCGAGTGAAATGCACTATTAAACTTTTAGGGTAGGGCAAACAGTGACCCGATTAGATCATTTTATATTACGGTTAATATAAGAATTCGGCGTAATTCTATCACATTTGTGCAACTTACGTCGCTCCTATTTCAGATAGCATACTGGGCTAGGCGGCATCTTAAAGCGCGTGGAATGGCGAGTAAAATGCACTATTAAACTTCTATGATAGGGCAATCAGAGACCCGATTAGATCATTTTATATTACGGTTAATATAAGAATATAGCGTAATTCTATCACATTTGTTCAATTTACGTCGCTCCTATTTCAGATAGCGTACTGGGCTGGGCGGCATCAAAAAGCGCATGACATGGCAAGTATAATGCACTATTAAACTTCTAGGATAAGGCAAACAGAGACCCGATTAGATCATTTTATATTTTGTTTAATATAAGATTTCACAGAAATTCTATCACATTTGTTCAATTTACGTCGCTCCTATTTCAGATAGCGTATTGGGCTGAGCGGCCTCTCAAAGCGCAAGAAATGGCGAGTGAAATGCACTATTAGACTTCTATGGTAGGGCAAACAAAGACCCGATTAAATCATTTTATATTATGGTTAATTTAAGAATTCAGCGAAGTTCTATCACATTTGTTCAATTTACGTCGCTCCTATTTCAGATAGCGTATTGGGCTAAGCAGCATTTCAAAGTGCATGAAATGACGAGTGAAATGCACTATGAAACTTCTAGGGTAGGGAAAAAAGAGACCCGATTAGATAATTTTATATTATGGTTAATTTAAGAATTCAGCGAAATTCTATCACATTTGTTCAACTTACGTCGCTCCTATTTCACATAGCGTATTGGGCTAAGCGGCATCTCAAAGCGCAAGAAATGGTGAGTGAAATGCGCTATTTGACTTCTACGGTAGGGCGAACAGAGACCCGATTGGATCATTGTACATTAAGGTTAATATAAGAATTCACGGAAATTCTATCACATTTGTTCAATCTACGTCGCTCCTATTTCAGATAGCATACTGGGCTAGGCGGCATCTAAAAGCGCATGACATGGCGAGTATAATGCACTATTAAACTTCTAGGATAAGCCAAACAGAGACCCGATTAGATTATTTTATATTACGGTTAATATAAGAATTCAGCGAAGTTCTATCACATTTGTTCAATTTACGTCGCTCCTATTTCAGATAGCGTATTGGGCTAAGCAGCATTTCAAAGCGCATGAAATGGCGAGTGAAATGCACTATTCAACTTCTAGGATAAGGCAAACAGAGACCCGATTAGATCATTTTATATTACGGTTAATATAAGAATTCAGCGTAATTCTATCACATTTGTTCATCTTACGTCGCTCCTATTTCAGATAGCGTACTGGGCTAGGCGGAATCTTAAAGCGCGTGGAAGGGCGAGTAAAATGCACTACTAAACTTCTATGATAGAGCAATCAGAGACCCGATTAGATCATTTTATATTTTGTTTAATATAAGATTTCAGGGAAATTCTATCACATTTGTTCAATTTACGTCGCTCCTATTTCAGATAGAGTATTGGGCTAAGCGGCATCTCAAAGCGCATGAAATGGCGAACAAAATGCACTATTAAACTTCTAGGCTAGGGAGAACAGAGACCAGATTAGATTATTTTATATTAAGGTTAATATAAGAATTCAGCGTAATTCTATCACATTTGTTCAACTTACGTCGCTCCTATTTCGCATAGCGTATTGGGCTAAGCGGCATCTCAAAGCGCAATAAATGGCGAGTGAAATGCGCTATTAGACTTCTACGGTAGGGCGAACAGAGACCCGATTGGATCATTGTACATTAAGGTTAATATAAGAATTCACGGAAATTCTATCACATTTGTTCAATCTACGTCGCTCCTATTTCAGATAGCATACTGGGCTAGGCGGCATCTTAAAGCGCATGAAATGGTGAGTGAAATGCACCATTAGACATCTATGGTAGGGCGAACAGAGACCCGATTAGATCATTTTACATTAACGTTAATATAAGGATTCACGGAAATTCTATCACATTTGTTCAATTTACGTCGCTCCTATTTCAGATAGCGTACTGGGCTAGGCGGCATCTAAAAGCGCATGAAATGGCAAGTATAATTGACTATTAAACTTCTAGGATAAGGCAAACGGAGACCCGATTAGATCATTTTATATTTTGTTTAATATAAGATTTCAGGGAAATTCTATCACATTTGTTCAATTTACGTCGCTCCTATTTCAGATAGCGTATTGGGCTAAGCGGCCTCTCAAAGCGCATGAAATGGCGAGCAAAATGCGCTATTAAACTTCTAGGATAAGGCAAACAGAGACCCGATTAGATCATTTTATATTACGGTTAATATAAGAATTCGGCGTAATTCTATCACATTTGTTCAACTTACGTCGCTCCTATTTCAGATAGCGTACTGGTCTAGGCGGCATCTTAAAGCGCGTGGAATGGCGAGTAAAATGCACTACTAAACTTCTATGATAGGGCAATCAGAGACCCGATTAGATCATTTTATATTTTGTTTAATATCAGATTTCAGGGAAATTGTATCACATTTGTTCAATTTACGTCGCTCCTATTTCAGATAGCGTATTCGGCTAAGCGGCATCTCAAAGCGCATGAAATGGCGAATAAAATGCACTATTAAACTTCTAGGCTAGGGCGAACAGAGACCCGATCAGATCATGATACATTACGGTTAATAAAAGAATTCAGCGAAATTCTATCACATTCGTTCAACTTACGTCGCTCCTATTTCAGATGGCGTATTGGGCTAAGCGGCATCTCAAAGCGCATGAAATGGCGAGTAAAATGCACTATTAAACTTCTAGCGTAGGGCAAACAGAGACCCGATTAGATCATTTTATATTATGGTTAATTTAAGAATTCAGCAAAATTCTATCACATTTGTTCAATTTACGTCGTTCCTATTTCAGATAGCGTACTGGCCTCGGCGGTATCTTAAAGCGCGTGGAATGGGGAGTGAAATGCACTATTAGACTTCTATGGTAGGGCGAACAGAGACCCGATTAGATCATTTTATATTACGGTTAATTTAAGAGTTCAGCAAAATTCTATCACAACTGTTCAATTTACGTCGCTCCTATTTCAGATAGCGTATTGGGCTGAGCGGCCTCTCAAAGCGCAATAAATGGCGAGTGAAATGCACTATTCAACTTCTAGGATAAGGCAAACAGAGGCCCGATTAGATCATTTTATATTATGGTTAATTTAAGAATTCAGCGAAGTTCCATCACATTTGTTCAATTTACGTCGCTCCTGTTTCAGATAGCGTATTGGGCTAAGCGGCATCTCAAAGCGCATGAAATGGCGAGTATAATGCACTGTTAAACTTCTAGGATAAGGCAAACAGAGACCCGATTAGATCATTTTATATTACGGTTAATATAAGAATTCAGCGTAATTCTGTCACATTTGTTCAACTTACGTCGCTCCTATTTCAGATAGCGTATTGGGCTAAGCGGCATCTCAAAGCGCATGAAATGACGAGTGAAATGCACTATGAAACTTTTAGGGTAGGGCGAACAGAGACCCGATTAGATCATTTTACATTAAGGTTAATATAAGAATTCACGGAAATTCTATCACATTTGTTCAATTTACGTCGCTCATATTTCAGATAGCGTATTGGGCTAAGCGCCATCTCAAAGGGCATGAAATGGCGAGTAAAATGCACTATTAAACTTCTAGGGTAGGGCAAACAGAGACCCGATTAGATCATTTTATATTATGGTTAATATAAGAATTCAGCGAAGTTCCATCACATTTGTTCAATTTACGTCGCTCCTATTTCAGATAGCGTACTGGGCTAGGCGGCATCTAAAAGCGCATGACATGGCAAGTATAATGCACTATTAAACTTCTAGGATAAGGCAAACAGAGACCCGATTAGATCATTTTATATTTTGTTTAATATAAGATTTCAGAGAAATTCTATCACATTTGTTCAATTTACGTCGCTCCTATTTCAGATAGCGTATTGGGCTACGCGGCATCTTAAAGCGCGTGGAATGGCGAGTAAAATGCACTATTAAACTTCTATGATAGGGCTATCAGAGACCCGATTAGATCATTTTATATTTTGGTTAATATAAGAATCCAGCGAAATTCTATCACATTCGTTCAATTTACGTCGCTCCTATTTCAGATAGCGTATTGGGCTAAGCGCCATCTCAAAGGGCATGAAATGGCGAGTAAAATGCACTATTAAACTTCTAGGGTAGGGCAAACAGAGACCCGATTAGATCATTTTATATTATGGTTAATTTAAGAATTCAGCCAAATTCTATCACATTTGTTCAATTTACGTCGCTCCTATTTCAGATAGCGTACTGGGCTAGGCGGAATCTTAAAGCGCGTGGATTGGCGAGTAAAATGCACTATTAAACTTCTATGATAGGGCTATCGGAGACCCGATTAGATCATTTTATATTTTGGTTAATATAAGAATTCAGCAAAATTCTACCACATTTGTTCAACTTACGTCGTTCCTATTTCAGATAGCGTATCGGGCTAAGCGCCATCTCAAAGCGCATGAAATGGCGAGTAAAATGCACTATTAAACTTCTAGGGTAGGGCAAACAGAGACCCGATTAGATCATTTTATATTATGGTTAATTTAAGAATTCAGCCAAATTCTATCACATTTGTTCAATTTACGTCGCTCCTATTGCAGATATCGTATTGGGCTAAGCGGCATCTCAAAGAGCATGAAATGGCGAGTAAAATGCACTGCTAAACTTCTAGGGTAGGGCGAACAAAGGCCCGATTAGATCATTTTACATTAAGGTTAATATAAGAATTCAGCGTAATTCTATCACATTTGTTCAACTTACGTCGCTCCTATTTCAGATAGCGTACTGGGCAAAGCGGCATCTCAAAGCGCAAGAAATGGCGAGTAAACTGCACTATTAAACTTATAGGGTAGGGCAAACAGAGACCCGATTAGATCATTTTATGTTATGGTTAATTTAAGAATTCAGCGAAATTCTATCACATTTGTTCAATTTACGTCGCTCCTATTGCAGATAGCGTATTGGGCTAAGCGGCATCTCAAAGCGCATGAAATGACGAGTGAAATGCACTAGTAATCTTCTACGGTAGGGCGAACAGAAACCCGATTAGATCATATTATTTTACGGTTAATATAAGAATTTAGCGTAATTCTATCACATTTGTTGAACATACGTCGCTCCTATTTCAGGTAGTGTACTGGGCTATGCGGCATCTTAAAGCACGTGGAAGGGCGAGTAAAATGCACTACTAAACTTCTATGATAGGGCAATCAGAGTCCCGTTTAGATCATTTTATATTTTGTTTAATATAAGATTTCAGGGAAATTCTATCGCATTTGTTCAATTTACGTCGCTCCTATTTCAGGTAGCGTATTGGGCTAAGCGGCATCTTAAAGCGCGTGAAATGGCGAGTAAAACGCGCTATTAAACTTCTAGGATAAGGCGAACAGAGACCCGATTAGATCATTTTATATTACGGTTAATATAAGAATGCAGCGTAATTCTATCACATTTGTTCAATTTACGCCGCTCCTATTTCAGATAGCGTACTGGGCTAGGCGGCATCTCAAAGCGCATGAAATGGCGAGTAAAATGCACTATTAAACTTCTAGGGTAGGACAAACAGAGACCCGATTAGATCATTTTATATTATGGTTAATTTAAGAATTCAGCGAAATTCTATCAGATTTGTTCAATTTACGTCGCTCCTATTTCAGATAGCGTATTGGGCTAAGCGGCATTTCAAAGCGCATGAAATGGCGAGTAAAATGCACTATTAAACTTCTAGGATAAGCCAAACAGAGACCCGATTAGATTATTTTATATTACGGTTAATATAAGAATTCAGCGAAGTTCTATCACATTTGTTCAATTTACGTCGCTCCTATTTCAGATAGCATACTGGGCTAGGCGGCATCTTAAAGCGCGTGGAATGGCGAGTAAAATGCACTACTAAACTTCTATGATAGGGCAATCAGAGACCCGATTAGATCATTTTATATTTTGTTTAATATCAGATTTCAGGGAAATTCTATCACAATTGTTCTATTTACGTCGCTCCTATTTCAGATAGCGTATTGGGCTAAGCGGCATCTCAAAGCGCATGAAATGGTGAGTGAAATGGACTATTACACTTCTAGGGTAGGGCGAACAGAGACCCGATTAGATCATTTTACATTAAGGTTAATATAAGTATTCAGGGAAATTCTATCACATTTGTTCAATTTACGTCGCTCCTATTTCAGATAGCGTATTGGGCTAAGCGGCATCTCAAAGCGCATGAAATGGCGAGTAAAATGCGCTGTTAAACTTCTTGGGTAGGGCAAACGGAGACCCGATTAGATCATTTTATATTATGGTTAATTTAAGAATTCAGCCAAATTCTATCACATTTGTTCAATTTACGTCGCTCCTATTTCAGATAGCGTACTGGGCTAGGCGGAATCGTGAAGCGCGTGGATTGGCGAGTAAAATGCACTATTAAACTTCTTTGATAGGGCAATCAGAGACCCGATTAGATCATTTTATATTACGGTTAATATAAGAATGCAGCGTAATTCTATCACATTTGTTCAATTTACGCCGCTCCTATTTCAGATAGCGTACTGGGCTAGGCGGCATCTCAAAGCGCATGAAATGGCGAGTAAAATGCACTATTAAACTTCTAGGGTAGGACAAACAGAGACCCGATTAGATCATTTTATATTATGGTTAATTTAAGAATTCAGCGAAATTCTATCAGATTTGTTCAATTTACGTCGCTCCTATTTCAGATAGCGTATTGGGCTAAGCGGCATTTCAAAGCGCATGAAATGGCGAGTAAAATGCACTATTAAACTTCTAGGATAAGCCAAACAGAGACCCGATTAGATTATTTTATATTACGGTTAATATAAGAATTCAGCGAAGTTCTATCACATTTGTTCAATTTACGTCGCTCCTATTTCAGATAGCATACTGGGCTAGGCGGCATCTTAAAGCGCGTGGAATGGCGAGTAAAAGGCGCTATTAAACTTCTAGGATAAGGCAAACAGAGACCCGATTAGATCATTTTATATTACGGTTAATATAAGAATGCAGCGTAATTCTATCACATTTGTTCAACTTACGTCGCTCCTATTTCAGATAGCGTATTGGGCTAAGCGGCATCTTAAAGCGCGTGGAATGGCGAGTAAAACGCGCTATTAAACTTCTAGGATAAGGCGAACAGAGACCCGATTAGATCATTTTATATTACGGTTAATATAAGAATGCAGCGTAATTCTATCACATTTGTTCAACTTACGTCGCTCCTTTTTCAGATAGCGTACTGGGCTAGGCGGCATCTCAAAGCGCATGAAATGACGAGTGAAATGCACTATGAAACTTCTAGGGTAGGGCAAACAGAGACCCGATTAGATCATTTTACATTATGGTTAATAAAAGAATTCAGCGAAATTCTATCACATTTGTTCAATTTACGTCGCTCCTATTTCAGATAGCGTACTGGGCTAGGCGGCATCTCAAAGCGCATGAAATGGCGACTAAAATGCACTATTAATCTTCTAGGGTAGGACAAACAGAGACCCGATTAGATCATTTTATATTATGGTTAATTTAAGAATTCAGCGAAATTCTATCACATTTGTTCAATTTACGCCGCTCCTATTTCAGATAGCATACTGGGCTAGGCGGCATCTTAAGGCGCGTGGAATGGCGAGTAACAGACGCTATTAAACTTCTAGGATAAGGCAAACAGAGACCCGATTAGACCATTTTATATTACGGTTAATATAAGAATGCAGCGTAATTCTATCACATTTGTTCAACTTACGTCGCTCCTATTTCAGATAGCGTATTGGGCTAAGCGGCATCTCAAAGCGCGTGAAATGGCGAGTAAAACGCGCTATTAAACTTCTAGGATAAGGCGAACAGAGACCCGATTAGATCATTTTATATTACGGTTAATATAAGAATGCAGCGTAATTCTATCACATTTGTTCAATTCACGCCGCTCCTATTTCAGATAGCGTACTGGGCTAGGCGGCATCTCAAAGCGCATGAAATGGCGAGTAAAATGCACTATTAAACTTCTAGGGTAGGACAAACAGAGACCCGATTAGATCATTTTATATTATGGTTAATTTAAGAATTCAGCGAAATTCTATCAGATTTGTTCAATTTACGTCGCTCCTATTTCAGATAGCGTATTGGGCTAAGCGGCATTTCAAAGCGCATGAAATGGCGAGTATAATGCACTATTAAACTTCTTTGATAAGCCAAACAGAGACCCGATTAGATTATTTTATATTACGGTTAATATAAGAATTCAGCGAAGTTCTATCACAATTGTTCTATTTACGTCGCTCCTATTTCAGATAGCGTATTGGGCTAAGCGGCATCTCAAAGCGCATGAAATGGTGAGTGAAATGGACTATTACACTTCTAGGGTAGGGCGAACAGAGACCCGATTAGATCATTTTACATTAAGGTTAATATAAGTATTCAGGGAAATTCTATCACATTTGTTCAATTTACGTCGCTCCTATTTCAGATAGCGTATTGGGCTAAGCGGCATCTCAAAGCGCATGAAATGGCGAGTAAAATGCGCTGTTAAACTTCTTGGGTAGGGCAAACGGAGACCCGATTAGATCATTTTATATTATGGTTAATTTAAGAATTCAGCCAAATTCTATCACATTTGTTCAATTTACGTCGCTCCTATTTCAGATAGCGTACTGGGCTAGGCGGAATCGTGAAGCGCGTGGATTGGCGAGTAAAATGCACTATTAAACTTCTTTGATAGGGCAATCAGAGACCCGATTAGATCATTTTATATTACGGTTAATATAAGAATGCAGCGTAATTCTATCACATTTGTTCAATTTACGCCGCTCCTATTTCAGATAGCGTACTGGGCTAGGCGGCATCTCAAAGCGCATGAAATGGCGAGTAAAATGCACTATTAAACTTCTAGGGTAGGACAAACAGAGACCCGATTAGATCATTTTATATTATGGTTAATTTAAGAATTCAGCGAAATTCTATCAGATTTGTTCAATTTACGTCGCTCCTATTTCAGATAGCGTATTGGGCTAAGCGGCATTTCAAAGCGCATGAAATGGCGAGTAAAATGCACTATTAAACTTCTAGGATAAGCCAAACAGAGACCCGATTAGATTATTTTATATTACGGTTAATATAAGAATTCAGCGAAGTTCTATCACATTTGTTCAATTTACGTCACTCCTATTTCAGATAGCGTACTGGGCTAGGCGGCATCTAAAAGCGCATGAAATGGCAAGTATAATTGACTATTAAACTTCTAGGATAAGGCAAACGGAGACCCGATTAGATCATTTTATATTTTGTTTAATATAAGATTTCAGGGAAATTCTATCACATTTGTTCAATTTACGTCGCTCCTATTGTAGATATCGTATTGGGCTAAGCGGCATCTCAAAGCGCATGAAATGGCGAGTAAAATGCACTGCTAAACTTCTAGGGTAGGGCGAACAAAGGCCCGATTAGATCATTTTACATTAAGGTTAATATAAGAATTCAGCGTAATTCTATCACATTTGTTCAACTTACGTCGCTCCTATTTCAGATAGCGTATTGGGCTAAGCGGCATCTCAAAGCGCATGAAATGACGAGTGAAATGCACTATGAAACTTTTAGGGTAGGGCGAACAGAGACCCGATTAGATCATTTTACATTAAGGTTAATATAAGAATTCACGGAAATTCTATCACATTTGTTCAATTTACGTCGCTCCTATTTCAGATAGCGTATTGGGCTAAGCGGCATTTCAAAGCGCATGCAATGGCGAGTAAAATGCACTATTAAACTTCTAGGATAAGCCAAACAGAGACCGGATTAGATCATTTTATATTACGGTTAATATAAGAATGCAGCGTAATTCTATCACATTTGTTCAACTTACGTCGCTCCTTTTTCAGATAGCGTACTGGGCTAGGCGGCATCTCAAAGCGCATGAAATGACGAGTGAAATGCACTATGAAAGTTCTAGGGTAGGGCAAACAGAGACCCGATTAGATCATTTTACATTATGGATAATAAATGAATTCAGCGAACTTCTATCACATTTGTTCAACTTACGTCGCTCCTATTTCAGATAGCGTATTGGGCTATGCGGCATCTCAAAGCGCATGAAATGGCGAGTAAAATGCACTATTAAACTTCTAGGGTAGGGCAAACAGAGACCCGATTAGATCATTTTATATTATGGTTAATTTAAGAATTCAGCGAAATTCTATCACATTTGTTCAATTTACGTCGCTCCTATTTCAGATAGCGTATTGGGCTAAGCGGCATTTCAAAGCGCATGAAATGGCGAGTAAAATGCACTATTAAACTTCTAGGATAAGCCAAACAGAGACCCGATTAGATCATTTTATATTACGGTTAATATAAGAATTCAGCGTAATTCTATCACATTTGTTCATCTTACGTCGCTCCTATTTCAGATAGCGTACTGGGCTAGGCGGAATCTTAAAGCGCGTGGAAGGGCGAGTAAAATGCACTACTAAACTTCTATGATAGAGCAATCAGAGACCCGATTAGATCATTTTATATTTTGTTTAATATAAGATTTCAGGGAAATTCTATCACATTTGTTCAATTTACGTCGCTCCTATTTCAGATAGCGTATTGCGCTAAGCGGCATCTCAAAGCGCATGAAATGACGAGTGAAATGCACTATGAAACTTTTAGGGTAGGGCGAACAGAGACCCGATTAGATCATTTTACATTAAGGTTAATATAAGAATTCAGCTCAATTCTATCACATTTGTTCAACATACGTCGCTCCTATTTCAGATAGCGTACTGGGCTATGCGGCATCTTAAAGCGCGTGGAAGGGCGAGTAAAATGCACTTCTAAACTTCTATGATAGGGCAATCAGAGTCCCGTTTAGATCATTTTATATTTTGTTTAATATAAGATTTCAGGGAAATTCTATCACATTTGTTGAATTTACGTCGCTCCTATTTCAGGTAGCGTATTGGGCTAAGCGGCATCTCAAAGCGCATGAAATGACGAGAGAAATGCACTATTAAGCTTCTTGGGTAGGGCAAACAGTGACCCGATTAGATCATTTTATATTATGGTTAATTCAAGATGTCAGCAAAATTCTATCACATTTGTTCAATTTATGTCGCTCCTATTTCGAATATCGTATTGGGCTAAGCGGCATCTCAGAGCGCATTAAATGGCGAGTAAAATGCACTGCTAAACTTGTAGGGCAGGGCAAACAGGGACCCGATTAGATCATTTTATATTATCGTTAATTCAAGATGTCAGCAAAATTCTATCACATTTGTTCAATTCACGTCGCTCCGATTTCAGATAGCGTACTGGGCTAGGCGGCATCTTAAAGCGCATGAAATGACGAGTGAAATGCACTATTAAACTACTATGATAGGGCAATCAGAGACCCGACTAGATCATTTTATATTTTGGTTAATATAAGAATTCAGCAAAATTCCATCACATTTGTTCAACTTACGTCGCTCCTATTTCAGATAGCGTATCGGGCTAAGCGCCATCTCAAAGCGCATGAAATGGCGAGTAAAATGCACTATTAAACTTCTAGGGTAGGGCAAACAGAGACCCGATTAGATCATTTTATATTATGGTTAATTTAAGAATTCAGCCAAATTCTATCACATTTGTTCAATTTACGTCGCTCCTATTTCAGATAGAGTATTGGGCTAAGCGGCATCTCAAAGCGCATGAAATGGCGACCAAAATGCACTATTAAACTTCTAGGCTAGGGAGAACAGAGACCAGATTAGATTATTTTATATTACGGTTAATATAAGAATGCAGCGTAATTCTATCACATTTGTTCAATTTACGCCGCTCCTATTTCAGATAGCGTACTGGGCTAAGCGGCATCTCAAAGCGCATGAAATGACGAGTGAAATGCACTATGAAACTTTTAGGGTAGGGCGAACAGAGACCCGATTACATCATTTTACATTAAGGTTAATATAAGAATTCACGGAAATTCTATCACATTTGTTCAATTTACGTCGCTCATATTTCAGATAGCATATTGGGCTACGCGGCATCTTAAAGCGCGTGGAATGGCGAGTAAAATGCACTATTAAACTTCTATGATAGGGCTATCAGAGACCCGATTAGATCATTTTATATTTTGGTTAATTTAAGAATTCAGCGAAATTCTATCAGATTTGTTCAATTTACGTCGCTCCTATTTCAGATAGCGTATTGGGCTAAGCGGCATTTCAAAGCGCATGAAATGGCGAGTAAAATGCACTATTAAACTTCTAGGATAAGCCAAACAGAGACCCGATTAGATTATTTTATATTACGGTTAATATAAGAATTCAGCGAAGTTCTATCACATTTGTTCAATTTACGTCGCTCCTATTTCAGATAGCGTACTGGGCTAGGCGGCATCTAAAAGCGCATGAAATGGCAAGTATAATTGACTATTAAACTTCTAGGATAAGGCAAACGGAGACCCGATTAGATCATTTTATATTTTGTTTAATATAAGATTTCAGGGAAATTCTATCACATTTGTTTAATTTACGTCGCTCCTATTGTAGATATCGTATTGGGCTAAGCGGCATCTCAAAGCGCATGAAATGGCGAGTAAAATGCACTGCTAAACTTCTAGGGTAGGGCGAACAAAGGCCCGATTAGATCATTTTACATTAAGGTTAATATAAGAATTCAGCGTAATTCTATCACATTTGTTCAACTTACGTCGCTCCTATTTCAGATAGCGTATTGGGCTAAGCGGCATCTCAAAGCGCATGAAATGACGAGTGAAATGCACTATGAAACTTTTAGGGTAGGGCGAACAGAGACCCGATTAGATCATTTTACATTAAGGTTAATATAAGAATTCACGGAAATTCTATCACATTTGTTCAATTTACGTCGCTCCTATTTCAGATAGCGTATTGGGCTAAGCGGCATATCAAAGCGCATGCAATGGCGAGTAAAATGCACTATTAAACTTCTAGGATAAGCCAAACAGAGACCGGATTAGATCATTTTATATTACGGTTAATATAAGAATGCAGCGTAATTCTATCACATTTGTTCAATTTACGTCGCTCCTATTTCAGATAGCGTATTGGGCTAAGCGGCATTTCAAAGCGCATGAAATGGCGAGTAAAATGCACTATGAAGCTTTTAGGGTAGGGCGAACAGAGACCCGATTAGATCATTTTACATTAAGGTTAATATAAGAATTCACGGAAATTCTATCACATTTGTTCAATTTACGTCGCTCATATTTCAGATAGCGTACTGGGCTAGGCGGCATCTCAAAGCGCATGAAATGGCGACTAAAATGCACTATTAATCTTCTAGGGTAGGACAAACAGAGACCCGATTAGATCATTTTACATTATGGTTAATAAAAGAATTCAGCGAAATTCTATCACATTTGTTCAATTTACGTCGCTCCTATTTCAGATAGCGTACTGGGCTAGGCGGCATCTCAAAGCGCATGAAATGGCGACTAAAATGCACTATTAATCTTCTAGGGTAGGACAAACAGAGACCCGATTAGATCATTTTATATTATGGTTAATTTAAGAATTCAGCGAAATTCTATCACATTTGTTCAATTTACGTCGCTCCTATTTCAGATAGAGTATTGGGCTAAGCGGCATCTCAAAGCGCATGAAATGGCGAACAAAATGCACTATTAAACTTCTAGGCTAGGGAGAACAGAGACCAGATTAGATTATTTTATATTAAGGTTAATATAAGAATTCAGCGTAATTCTATCACATTTGTTCAACTTACGTCGCTCCTATTTCAGATAGCGTATTGCGCTAAGCGGCATCTCAAAGCGCATGAAATGACGAGTGAAATGCACTATGAAACTTTTAGGGTAGGGCGAACAGAGACCCGATTAGATCATTTTACATTAAGGTTAATATAAGAATTCAGCTCAATTCTATCACATTTGTTCAACATACGTCGCTCCTATTTCAGATAGCGTACTGGGCTATGCGGCATCTTAAAGCGCGTGGAAGGGCGAGTAAAATGCACTTCTAAACTTCTATGATAGGGCAATCAGAGTCCCGTTTAGATCATTTTATATTTTGTTTAATATAAGATTTCAGGGAAATTCTATCACATTTGTTGAATTTACGTCGCTCCTATTTCAGGTAGCGTATTGGGCTAAGCGGCATCTCAAAGCGCATGAAATGACGAGAGAAATGCACTATTAAGCTTCTTGGGTAGGGCAAACAGTGACCCGATTAGATCATTTTATCTTATGGTTAATTCAAGATGTCAGCAAAATTCTATCACATTTGTTCAATTTATGTCGCTCCTATTTCGAATATCGTATTGGGCTAAGCGGCATCTCAGAGCGCATTAAATGGCGAGTAAAATGCACTGCTAAACTTGTAGGGCAGGGCAAACAGGGACCCGATTAGATCATTTTATATTATCGTTAATTCAAGATGTCAGCAAAATTCTATCACATTTGTTCAATTCACGTCGCTCCAATTTCAGATAGCGTACTGGGCTAGGCGGCATCTTAAAGCGCATGAAATGACGAGTGAAATGCACTATTAAACTACTATGATAGGGCAATCAGAGACCCGACTAGATCATTTTATATTTTGGTTAATATAAGAATTCAGCAAAATTCCATCACATTTGTTCAACTTACGTCGCTCCTATTTCAGATAGCGTATCGGGCTAAGCGCGATCTCAAAGCGCATGAAATGGCGAGTAAAATGCACTATTAAACTTCTAGGGTAGGGGAAACAGAGACCCGATTAGATCATTTTATATTATGGTTAATTTAAGAATTCAGCCAAATTCTATCACATTTGTTCAATTTACGTCGCTCCTATTTCAGATAGAGTATTGGGCTAAGCGGCATCTCAAAGCGCATGAAATGGCGAACAAAATGCACTATTAAACTTCTAGGCTAGGGACAACAGAGACCAGATTAGATTATTTTATATTAAGGTTAATATAAGAATTCAGCGTAATTCTATCACATTTGTTCAACTTACGTCGCTCCTATTTCAGATAGCGTATTGGGCTAAGCGGCATCTCAAAGCGCATGAAATGACGAGTGAAATGCACTATGAAACTTTTAGGGTAGGGCGAACAGAGACCCGATTAGATCATTTTACATTAAGGTTAATATAAGAATTCACGGAAATTCTATCACATTTGTTCAATTTACGTCGCTCATATTTCAGATAGCATATTGGGCTACGCGGCATCTTAAAGCGCGTGGAATGGCGAGTAAAATGCACTATTAAACTTCTATGATAGGGCTATCAGAGACCCGATTAGATCATTTTATATTTTGGTTAATATAAGAATCAAGCGAAATTCTATCACATTCGTTCAATTTACGTCGCTCCTATTTCAGATAGCGTATTGGGCTAAGCGCCATCTCAAAGGGCATGAAATGGCGAGTAAAATGCACTATTAAACTTCTAGGGTAGGGCAAACAGAGACCCGATTAGATCATTGTATATTATGGTTAATTTAAGAATTCAGCCAAATTCTATCACATTTGTTCAATTTACGTCGCTCCTATTTCAGATAGCGTACTGGGCTAGGCGGAATCTTAAAGCGCGTGGATTGGCGAGTAAAATGCACTATTAAACTTCTATGATAGGGCTATCGGAGAACCGATTAGATCATTTTATATTTTGGTTAATATAAGAATTCAGCAAAATTCTATCACATTTGTTCAACTTACGTCGTTCCTATTTCAGATAGCGTATCGGGCTAAGCGCCATCTCAAAGCGCATGAAATGGCGAGTAAAATGCACTATTAAACTTCTAGGGTAGGGCAAACAGAGACCCGATTAGATCATTTTATATTATGGTTAATTTAAGAATTCAGCCAAATTCTATCACATTTGTTCAATTTACGTCGCTCCTATTGCAGATATCGTATTGGGCTAAGCGGCATCTCAAAGAGCATGAAATGGCGAGTAAAATGCACTGCTAAACTTCTAGGGTAGGGCGAACAAAGGCCCGATTAGATCATTTTATATTAAGGGTAATATAAGAATTCAGCGTAATTCTATCACATTTGTTCAACTTACGTCGCTCCTATTTCAGATAGCGTACTGGGCAAAGCGGCATCTCAAAGCGCAAGAAATGGCGAGTAAACTGCACTATTAAACTTATAGGGTAGGGCAAACAGAGACCCGATTAGATCATTTTATGTTATGGTTAATTTAAGAATTCAGCGAAATTCTATCACATTTGTTCAATTTACGTCGCTCCTATTGCAGATAGCGTATTGGGCTAAGCGGCATCTCAAAGCGCATGAAATGACGAGTGAAATGCACTAGTAATCTTCTACGGTAGGGCGAACAGAAACCCGATTAGATCATATTATATTACGGTTAATATAAGAATTCAGCGTAATTCTATCACATTTGTTGAACATACGTCGCTCCTATTTCAGGTAGTGTACTGGGCTAGGCGGCATCTGAAAGCACGTGGAAGGGCGAGTAAAATGCACTACTAAACTTCTATGATAGGGCAATCAGAGTCCCGTTTAGATCATTTTATATTTTGTTTAATATAAGATTTCAGGGAAATTCTATCGCATTTGTTCAATTTACGTCGCTCCTATTTCAGGTAGCGTATTGGGCCATGCGGCATCTCAAAGCGCATGAAATGGCGAGTAGAATGCACTATTAAACTTCTAGGGTAGGGCAAACAGAGACCCGATTAGATCATTTTATATTATGGTTAATTTAAGAATTCAGCCAAATTCTATCACATTTGTTCAGTTTACGTCGCTACTATTTCAGATAGCGTATTGGGCTAAGCGCCATCTCAAAGCGCATGAAATGGCGAGTAGAAGGCACTATTAAACTTCTAGGGTAGGGCAAACAGAGACCCGATTAGATCATTTTATATTATGGTTAATTTAAGAATTCAGCCAAATTCTATCACATTTGTTCAATTTACGTCGCTCCTATTTCAGGTAGCGTACTGGGCTAGGCGGAATCGTGAAGCGCGTGGATTGGCGAGTAAAATGCACTATTAAACTTCTTTGATAGGGCAATCAGAGACCCGACTAGATCATTTTATATTTTGGTTATTATAAGAATTCAGCGAAATTCTATCACAATTGTTCTATTTACGTCGCTCCTATTTCAGATAGCGTATTGGGCTAAGCGGCATCTCAAAGCGCATGAAATGGTGAGTGAATGGACTATTACACTTCTAGGGTAGGGCGAACAGAGACCCGATTAGATCATTTTACATTAAGGTTAATATAAGTATTCAGGGAAATTCTATCACATTTGTTCAATTTACGTCGCTCCTATTTCAGATAGCGTATTGGGCTAAGCGGCATCTCAAAGCGCATGAAATGGCGAGTAAAATGCGCTGTTAAACTTCTTGGGTAGGGCAAACGGAGACCCGATTAGATCATTTTATATTATGGTTAATTTAAGAATTCAGCCAAATTCTATCACATTTGTTCAATTTACGTCGCTCCTATTTCAGATAGCGTACTGGGCTAGGCGGAATCGTGAAGCGCGTGGATTGGCGAGTAAAATTGCACTATTAAACTTCTTTGATAGGGCAATCAGAGACCCGATTAGATCATTTTATATTACGGTTAATATAAGAATGCAGCGTAATTCTATCACATTTGTTCAATTTACGCCGCTCCTATTTCAGATAGCGTACTGGGCTAGGCGGCATCTCAAAGCGCATGAAATGGCGAGTAAAATGCACTATTAAACTTCTAGGGTAGGACAAACAGAGACCCGATTAGATCATTTTATATTATGGTTAATTTAAGTAATTCAGCGAAATTCTATCAGATTTGTTCAATTTACGTCGCTCCTATTTCAGATAGCGTATTGGGCTAAGCGGCATTTCAAAGCGCATGAAATGGCGAGTTAAAATGCACTATTAAACTTTCTAGGATAAGCCAAACAGAGAACAGATTAGATTATTTTATATTACGGTTAATATAAGAATTCAGCGAAGTTCTATCACATTTGTTCAATTTACGTCGCTCCTATTTCAGATAGCATACTGGGCTAGGCGGCATCTTAAAGCGCGTGGAATGGCGAGTAAAAGGCGCTATTAAACTTCTAGGATAAGGCAAACAGAGACCCGATTAGATCATTTTATATTACGGTTAATATAAGAATGCAGCGTAATTCTATCACATTTGTTCAACTTACGTCGCTCCTATTTCAGATAGCGTATTGGGCTAAGCGGCATCTTAAAGCGCGTGGAATGGCGAGTAAAACGCGCTATTAAACTTCTAGGATAAGGCGAACAGAGACCCGATTAGATCATTTTATATTACGGTTAATATAAGAATGCAGCGTAATTCTATCACATTTGTTCAACTTACGTCGCTCCTTTTTCAGATAGCGTACTGGGCTAGGCGGCATCTCAAAGCGCATGAAATGACGAGTGAAATGCACTATGAAACTTCTAGGGTAGGGCAAACAGAGACCCGATTAGATCATTTTACATTATGGTTAATAAAAGAATTCAGCGAAATTCTATCACATTTGTTCAATTTACGTCGCTCCTATTTCAGATAGCGTACTGGGCTAGGCGGCATCTCAAAGCGCATGAAATGGCGAGTAAAATGCACTATTAAACTTCTAGGGTAGGTCAAACAGAGACCCGATTAGATCGTTTTATATTATGGTTAATTTAAGAATTCAGCGAAGTTCTATCACATTTTTTCAATTTACATCGCTCCTATTTCAGATAGCGTATTGGGCGAAGCAGCATTTCAAAGCGCATGAAATGGCGACTAAAATGCACTATTAATCTTCTAGGGTAGGACAAACAGAGACCCGATTAGATCATTTTATATTATGGTTAATTTAAGAATACAGCGAAATTCTATCACATTTGTTCAATTTACGCCGCTCCTATTTCAGATAGCATACTGGGCTAGGCGGCATCTTAAAGCGCGTGGAATAGCGAGTAAAACGCGCTATTAAACTTCTAGGATAAGGCGAACAGAGACCCGATCAGATCATTTTATATACGGTTAATATAAGAATGCAGCGTAATTCTATCACATTTGTTCAATTTACGCCGCTCCTATTTCAGATAGCGTACTGGGCTAGGCGGCATCTCAAAGCGCATGAAATGGCGAGTAAAATGCACTATTAAACTTCTAGGGTAGGACAAACAGAGACCCGATTAGACCATTTTATATTATGGTTAATTTAAGAATTCAGCGAAATTCTATCAGATTTGTTCAATTTACGTCGCTCCGATTTCAGATAGCGTATTGGGCTAAGCGGCATTTCAAAGCGCATGAAATGGCGAGTAAAATGCACTATTAAACTTCTAGGATAAGCCAAACAGAGACCCGATTAGATTATTTTATATTACGGTTAATATAAGAATTCAGCGAAGTTCTATCACATTTGTTCAATTTACGTCGCTCCTATTTCAGATAGCATACTGGGCTAGGCGGCATCTTAAAGCGCGTGGAATGGCGAGTAAAACGCGCTATTAAACTTCTAGGATAAGGCGAACAGAGACCCGATTAGATCATTTTATATTACGGTTAATATAAGAATGCAGCGTAATTCTATCACATTTGTTCAATTTACGCCGCTCCTATTTCAGATAGCGTATTGGGCTAAGCGGCATCTTAAAGCGCGTGGAATGGCGAGTAAAACGCGCTATTAAACTTCTAGGATAAGGCGAACAGAGACCCGATTAGATCATTTTATATTACGGTTAATATAAGAATGCAGCGTAATTCTATCACATTTGTTCAACTTACGTCGCTCCTTTTTCAGATAGCGTAGTGGGCTAGGCGGCAGCTCAAAGCGCATGAAATGACGAGTGAAATGCACTATGAAACTTCTAGGGTAGGGCAAACAGAGACCCGATTAGATCATTTTACATTATGGTTAATAAAAGAATTCAGCGAAATTCTATCACATTTGTTCAATTTACGTCGCTCCTATTTCAGATAGCGTACTGGGCTAGGCGGCATCTCAAAGCGCATGAAATGGCGACTAAAATGCACTATTAATCTTCTAGGGTAGGACAAACAGAGACCCGATTAGATCATTTTATATTATGGTTAATTTAAGAATTCAGCGAAATTCTATCACATTTGTTCAATTTACGCCGCTCCTATTTCAGAAAGCATACTGGGCTAGGCGGCATCTTAAAGCGCGTGGAATGGCGAGTAACAGGCGCTATTAAACTTCTAGGATAAGGCAAACAGAGACCCGATTAGATCATTTTATATTACGGTTAATATAAGAATGCAGCGTAATTCTATCACATTTGTTCAACTTACGTCGCTCCTATTTCAGATAGCGTATTGGGCTAAGCGGCATCTTAAAGCGCGTGGAATGGCGAGTAAAACGCTCTATTAAACTTCTAGGATAAGGCGAACAGAGACCCGATTAGATCATTTTATATTACGGTTAATATAAGAATGCAGCGTAATTCTATCACATTTGTTCAATTTACGCCGCTCCTATTTCAGATAGCGTACTGGGCTAGGCGGCATCTCAAAGCGCATGAAATGGCGAGTAAAATGCACTATTAAACTTCTAGGGTAGGACAAACAGAGACCCGATTAGATCATTTTATATTATGGTTAATTTAAGAATTCAGCGAAATTCTATCAGATTTGTTCAATTTACGTCGCTCCTGTTTCAGATAGCGTATTGGGCTAAGCGGCATTTCAAAGCGCATGAAATGGCGAGTAAAATGCACTATTAAACTTCTAGGATAAGCCAAACAGAGACCCGATTAGATTATTTTATATTACGGTTAATATAAGAATTCAGCGAAGTTCTATCACATTTGTTCAATTTACGCCGCTCCTATTTCAGAT
Source organism: Macropis europaea (assembly GCA_916610135.2). Lineage (NCBI taxonomy): Eukaryota > Metazoa > Arthropoda > Insecta > Hymenoptera > Melittidae > Macropis > Macropis europaea. The sequence continues at coordinate 143,317 of CAKAJE020000737.1, forward strand.
AGCGTACTGGGCTAGGCGGCATCTCAAAGCGCATGAAATGGCGAGTAAAATGCACTATTAAACTTCTAGGGTAGGACAAACAGAGACCCGATTAGATCATTTTATATTATGGTTAATTTAAGAATTCAGCGAAATTCTATCAGATTTGTTCAATTTACGTCGCTCCTATTTCAGATAGCGTATTGGGCTAAGCGGCATTTCAAAGCGCATGAAATGGCGAGTAAAATGCACTATTAAAACTTCTAGGATAAGCCAAACAGAGACCCGATTAGATCATTTTATATTACGGTTAATATAAGAATTCAGCGAAGTTCTATCACAATTTGTTCAATTTACGCCCGCTCCTATTTCAGATAGCCGTACTGGCTAGGCGGCATCTCAAAAGCGCATGAAATGGCGAGTAAAATGCACTATTAAACTTCTAGGGTAGGGCAATCAGAGACCAGATTAGATCATTTTATATTTTGGTTAATATAAGAATTCTGCGAAATTAGATCATTTTATATTTTGGTTAATATAAGAATTCTGCGAAATTCTATCACATTTGTTCAATTTACGTCGCTCCTATTTCAGATAGCTTATTGGGCTTAGCGGCATCTCAAAGCGCATGAAGTGACGAGTGAAATGCACTATTAAACTTCTAGGGTAGGGCAAACAGAGACCCGATTAGATCATTTTATATTATGGTTAATTTAAGAATTCAGCAAAATTCTATCACATTTGTTCAACTTACGTCGCTCCTATTTCAGATATCGTACTGGGCTAGGCGGCATCTTAAAGCGCGTGGAAGGGCGAGTAAAATGCACTGCTAAACTTCTATGATAGAGCAATCAGAGACCCGATTAGATCATTTTATATTTTGTTTAATATAAGAATTCAGGGAAATTTTATCACATTTGTTCAATTTACGTCGCTCCTATTTCAGATAGCTTATTGGGCTCAGCGGCATCTCAAAGCGCATGAAGTGACGAGTGAAATGCACTATTAAACTTCTAGGGTAGGGCAAACAGAGACCCGATTAGATCATTTTATATTTTGTTTAATATCAGATTTCAGGGAAATTGTATCACATTTGTACAATTTACGTCGCTCCTATTTCAGATAGCGTATTGGGCTATGCGGCATCTCAAAGCGCATGAAATGGCGAATAAAATGCACCACTAAACTTCTAGGGTAGGGCAAACAGAGACCCGATTAGATCATTTTATATTACGGTCAATATAAGAATTCAGCGAAATTCTATGACATTTGTTCATCTTACGTCGCTCCTATTACAGATAGCATATTGGGCTAGGCGGCATCTTAAAGCGCGTGGAATGGCGAGTAAAATGCACTATTCAAATTCTATGATAGGGCAATCAGAGACCCGATTAGATCATTTTATATTATGGTTAATAAAAGAATTCAGCGAAATTCTATCACATTTGTTCAATTTACGTCGCTCCTATTTCAGATAGCATACTGGGCTAGGCGGCATCTTAAAGCGCGTGGAATGGCGAGTAAAATGCACTACTAAACTTCCATGATAGGGCAATCAGAGACCTGATTAAATCATTTTATATTTTGTTTTATATAAGATTTCAGCGAAGTTCTATCACATTTGTTCAATTTACGTCGCTCCTATTTCAGATAGCGTATTGGTCTAAGCGGCATCTCAAAGCGCATGAAATGACGAGTGAAATGTACTATTAATCTTCTAGGGTAGTGCAAACAGAGACCCGATTAGATCATTTTATATTATGGTTAATTTAAGAATTCAGCGAAATTCTATCACATTTGTTCAATTTACGTCGCTCCTATTTCAGATAGCGTACTGGGCTAAGCGGCATCTCAAAGCGCATGAAATGTCGAGTGAAATGCACTATTAGACTTCTATGGTAGGGCAAACAGAGACCCGATTAGATCATTTTATATTACGGTTAATATAAGAATATAGCGTAATTCTATCACATTTGTTCAATTTACGTCGCTCCTATTTCAGATAGCGTACTGGGCTAGGCGGCATCTAAAAGCACATGACATGGCGAGTATAATGCACTATTAAACTTCTAGGATAAGGCAAACAGAGACCCGATTAGATCATTTTATATTTTGTTTAATATAAGATTTCAGAGAAATTCTATCACATTTGTTCAATTTACGTCGCTCCTATTTCAGATAGCGTACTGGCCTCGGCGGTATCTTAAAGCGCGTGGAATGGGGAGTGAAATGCACTATTAGACTTCTATGGTAGGGCGAACAGAGACCCGATTAGATCATTTTATATTACGGTTAATTTAAGAATTCAGCAAAATTCTATCACAACTGTTCAATTTACGTCGCTCCTATTTCAGTTAGCGTATTCGGCTAAGCGGCATCTCAAAGCGCATGAAATGGCGAGTGAAATGCACTATTAAACTTTTAGGGTAGGGCAAACAGTGACCCGATTAGATCATTTTATATTACGGTTAATATAAGAATTCGGCGTAATTCTATCACATTTGTGCAACTTACGTCGCTCCTATTTCAGATAGCATACTGGGCTAGGCGGCATCTTAAAGCGCGTGGAATGGCGAGTAAAATGCACTACTAAACTTCTATGATAGGGCAATCAGAGACCCGATTAGTTCATTTTATATTACGGTTAATATAAGAATATAGCGTAATTCTATCACATTTGTTCAATTTACGTCGCTCCTATTTCAGATAGCGTACTGGGCTGGGCGGCATCAAAAAGCGCATGACATGGCAAGTATAATGCACTATTAAACTTCTAGGATAAGGCAAACAGAGACCCGATTAGATCATTTTATATTTTGTTTAATATAAGATTTCACAGAAATTCTATCACATTTGTTCAATTTACGTCGCTCCTATTTCAGATAGCGTATTGGGCTGAGCGGCCTCTCAAAGCGCAAGAAATGGCGAGTGAAATGCACTATTAGACTTCTATGGTAGGGCAAACAAAGACCCGATTAAATTATTTTATATTATGGTTAATTTAAGAATTCAGCGAAGTTCTATCACATTTGTTCAATTTACGTCGCTCCTATTTCAGATAGCGTATTGGGCTAAGCAGCATTTCAAAGTGCATGAAATGACGAGTGAAATGCACTATGAAACTTCTAGGGTAGGGAAAAAAGAGACCCGATTAGATAATTTTATATTATGGTTAATTTAAGAATTCAGCGAAATTCTATCACATTTGTTCAACTTACGTCGCTCCTATTTCACAAAGCGTATTAGGCTAAGCGGCATCTCAAAGCGCAAGAAATGGCGAGTGAAATGCGCTATTAGACTTCTACGGTAGGGCGAACAGAGACCCGATTGGATCATTGTACATTAAGGTTAATATAAGAATTCACGGAAAATCTATCACATTTGTTCAATCTACGTCGCTCCTATTTCAGATAGCATACTGGGCTAGGCGGCATCTTAAAGCGCATGAAATGGTGAGTGAAATGCACCATTAGACATCTATGGTAGGGCGAACAGAGACCCGATTAGATCATTTTACATTAACGTTAATATAAGGATTCACGGAAATTCTATCACATTTGTTCAATTTACGTCGCTCCTATTTCAGATAGCGTACTGGGCTAGGCGGCATCTAAAAGCGCATGAAATGGCAAGTATAATTGACTATTAAACTTCTAGGATAAGGCAAACGGAGACCCGATTAGATCATTTTATATTCTGTTTAATATAAGATTTCAGGGAAATTCTATCACATTTGTTCAATTTACGTCGCTCCTATTTCAGATAGCGTATTGGGCTAAGAGGCCTCTCAAAGCGCATGAAATGGCGAGCAAAATGCGCTATTAAACTTCTAGGATAAGGCAAACAGAGACCCGATTAGATCATTTTATATTACGGTTAATATAAGAATTCGGCGTAATTCTATCACATTTGTTCAACTTACGTCGCTCCTATTTCAGATAGCGTACTGGTCTAGGCGGCATCTTAAAGCGCGTGGAATGGCGAGTAAAATGCACTACTAAACTTCTGTGATAGAGCAATCAGAGACCCGATTAGATCATTTTATATTTTGTTTACTATAAGATTTCAGGGAAATTCTATCACATTTGTTCAATTTACGTCACTCATATTTCAGATAGCATACTGGGCTAGGCGGCATCTTAAAGCGCGTGGAATGGCGAGTAAAAGGCGCTATTAAACTTCTAGGATAAGGCAAACAGAGACCCGATTAGATCATTTTATATTACGGTTAATATAAGAATATAGCGTAATTCTATCACATTTGTTCAATTTACGTCGCTCCTATTTCAGATAGCGTACTGGGCTAGGCGGCATCTAAAAGCGCATGACATGGCGAGTATAATGCACTATTAAACTTCTAGGATAAGGCAAACAGAGACCCGATTAGATCATTTTATATTATGGTTAATTTAAGAATTCAGCAAAATTCTATCACATTTGTTCAATTTACGTCGTTCCTATTTCAGATAGCGTACTGGCCTCGGCGGTATCTTAAAGCGCGTGGAATGGGGAGTGAAATGCACTATTAGACTTCTATGGTAGGGCGAACAGAGACCCGATTAGATCATTTTATATTACGGTTAATTTAAGAGTTCAGCAAAATTCTATCACAACTGTTCAATTTACGTCGCTCCTATTTCAGATAGCGTATTGGGCTGAGCGGCCTCTCAAAGCGCAATAAATGGCGAGTGAAATGCACTATTCAACTTCTACGATAAGGCAAACAGAGGCCCGATTAGATCATTTTATATTATGGTTAATTTAAGAATTCAGCGAAGTTCCATCACATTTGTTCAATTTACGTCGCTCCTATTTCAGATAGCGTATTGGGCTAAGCAGCATTTCAAAGCGCATGAAATGGCGAGTGAAATGCACTATTCAACTTCTAGGATAAGGCAAGCAGAGGCCCGATTAGATCATTTTATATTACGGTTAATATAAGAATTCAGCGTAATTCTATCACATTTGTTCATCTTACGTCGCTCCTATTTCAGATAGCGTACTGGGCTAGGCGGCATCTTAAAGCGCGTGGAATGTCGAGTAAAATGGACTATCAAAATTCTATGATACGGCAATCAGAGTCCCAATTAGATCATTTTATATTATGGTTAATTTAAGAATTCAGCCAAATTCTATCACATTTGATCAATTTACGTCGCTCCTATTGCAGATATCGTATTGGGCTAAGCTGCATCTCAAAGCGCATGAAATGGCGAGTAAAATGCACTGCTAAACTTCTAGGGTAGGGCGAACAAAGGCCCGATTAGATCATTTTACATTAAGGTTAATATAAGAATTCAGCGTAATTCTATCACATTTGTTCAACTTACGTCGCTCCTATATCAGATAGCGTACTGGGCCAGGCGGCATCTTAAAGCGCGTGGAATGGCGAGTAAAATGCACTATTAAACTTCTATGATAGGGCTATCAGAGACCCGATTAGATCATTTTATATTTTGGTTAATATAAGAATCCAGCGAAATTCTATCACATTCGTTCAATTTACGTCGCTCCTATTTCAGATAGCGTATTGGGCTAAGCGCCATCTCAAAGGGCATGAAATGGCGAGTAAAATGCACTATTAAACTTCTAGGGTAGGGCAAACAGAGACCCGATTAGATCATTTTATATTATGGTTAATTTAAGAATTCAGCCAAATTCTATCACATTTGTTCAATTTACGTCGCTCCTATTTCAGATAGCGTACTGGGCTAGGCGGAATCTTAAAGCGCGTGGATTGGCGAGTAAAATGCACTATTAAACTTCTATGATAGGGCTATCAGAGACCCGATTAGATCATTTTATATTTTGGTTAATATAAGAATTCAGCAAAATTCTATCACATTTGTTCAACTTACGTCGTTCCTATTTCAGATAGCGTATCGGGCTAAGCGCCATCTCAAAGCGCATGAAATGGCGAGTAAAATGCACTATTAAACTTCTAGGGTAGGGCAAACAGAGACCCGATTAGATCATTTTATATTATGGTTAATTTAAGAATTCAGCCAAATTCTATCACATTTGTTCAATTTACGTCGCTCCTATTGCAGATATCGTATTGGGCTAAGCGGCATCTCAAAGAGCATGAAATGGCGAGTAAAATGCACTGCTAAACTTCTAGGGTAGGGCGAACAAAGGCCCGATTAGATCATTTTACATTAAGGTTAATATAAGAATTCAGCGTAATTCTATCACATTTGTTCAACTTACGTCGCTCCTATTTCAGATAGCGTACTGGGCAAAGCGGCATCTCAAAGCGCAAGAAATGGCGAGTAAACTGCACTATTAAACTTATAGGGTAGGGCAAACAGAGACCCGATTAGATCATTTTATGTTATGGTTAATTTAAGAATTCAGCGAAATTCTATCACACTTGTTCAATTTACGTCGCTCCAATTTCAGATAGCGTACTGGGCTAGGCGGCATCTTAAAGCGCGTGGAATGGCGAGCTAAATGCACTATTAAACTTCTATGATAGGGCAATCAGAGACCCGACTAGATCATTTTATATTTTGGTTAATATAAGAATTCAGCGAAATTCTATCACAATTGTTCAATTAACGTCGCTCCTATTTCAGATAGCTTATTGGGCTAAGCGGCATCTCAAAGCGCATGAAATGAGGAGTGAAATGCACTATTAAACTTCTAGGGTAGGGCAAACAGAGACACGATTAGATCATTTTATATTACGGTTCATATAAGAATTCAGCGTAATTCTATCACATTTGTTCAACATACGTCGCTCCTATTTCAGATAGCGTACTGGGCTATGCGGCATCTTAAAGCGCGTGGAAGGGCGAGTAAAATGCACTTCTAAACTTCTATGATAGGGCAATCAGAGTCCCGTTTAGATCATTTTATATTTTGTTTAATATAAGATTTCAGGGAAATTCTATCACATTTGTTGAATTTACGTCGCTCCTATTTCAGGTAGCGTATTGGGCTAAGCGGCATCTCGAAGCGCATGAAATGACGAGAGAAATGCACTATTAAGCTTCTTGGGTAGGGCAAACAGTGACCCGATTAGATCATTTTATATTATGGTTAATTCAAGATGTCAGCAAAATTCTATCACATTTGTTCAATTTATGTCGCTCCTATTTCGAATATCGTATTGGGCTAAGCGGCATCTCAAAGCGCATTAAATGGCGAGTAAAATGCACTGCTAAACTTGTAGGGCAGGGCAAACAGGGACCCGATTAGATCATTTTATATTATCGTTAATTCAAGATGTCAGCAAAATTCTATCACATTTGTTCAATTCACGTCGCTCCAATTTCAGATAGCGTACTGGGCTAGGCGGCATCTTAAAGCGCATGAAATGACGAGTGAAATGCACTATTAAACTACTATGATAGGGCAATCAGAGACCCGACTAGATCATTTTATATTTTGGTTAATATAAGAATTCAGCAAAATTCCATCACATTTGTTCAACTTACGTCGCTCCTATTTCAGATAGCGTATCGGGCTAAGCGCCATCTCAAAGCGCATGAAATGGCGAGTAAAATGCACTATTAAACTTCTAGGGTAGCGCAAACAGAGACCCGATTAGATCATTTTATATTATGGTTAATTTAAGAATTCAGCCAAATTCTATCACATTTGTTCAATTTACGTCGCTACTATTTCAGATAGCGTATTGGGCTAAGCGCCATCTCAAAGCGCATGAAATGGCGAGTAAAATGCACTATTAAACTTCTAGGGTACGGCAAACAGAGACCCGATTAGATCATTTTATATTATGGTTAATTTAAGAATTCAGCCAAATTCTATCACATTTGTTCAATTTACGTCGCTCCTATTTCAGATAGCGTACTGGGCTAGGCGGCATCTCAAAGCGCATGAAATGGCGAGTAGAATGCACTATTAAACTTCTAGGGTAGGGCAAACAGAGACCCGATTAGATCATTTTATATTATGGTTAATTTAAGAATTCAGCCAAATTCTATCACATTTGTTCAATTTACGTCGCTCCTATTTCAGATAGCGTACTGGGCTAGGCGGAATCGTGAAGCGCGTGGATTGGCGAGTAAAATGCACTATTAAACTTCTTTGATAGGGCAATCAGAGACCCGATTAGATCATTTTATATTTTGGTTATTATAAGAATTCAGCGAAATTCTATCACAATTGTTCTATTTACGTCGCTCCTATTTCAGATAGCGTATTGGGCTAAGCGGCATCTCAAAGCGCATGAAATGGTGAGTGAAATGGACTATTACACTTCTAGGGTAGGGCGAACAGAGACCCGATTAGATCATTTTACATTAAGGTTAATATAAGTATTCAGGGAAATTCTATCACATTTGTTCAATTTACGTCGCTCCTATTTCAGATAGCGTATTGGGCTAAGCGGCATCTCAAAGCGCATGAAATGGCGAGTAAAATGCGCTGTTAAACTTCTTGGGTAGGGCAAACGGAGACCCGATTAGATCATTTTATATTATGGTTAATTTAAGAATTCAGCCAAATTCTATCACATTTGTTCAATTTACGTCGCTCCTATTTCAGATAGCGTACTGGGCTAGGCGGAATCGTGAAGCGCGTGGATTGGCGAGTAAAATGCACTATTAAACTTCTTTGATAGGGCAATCAGAGACCCGATTAGATCATTTTATATTTTGGTTAATATAAGAATTCAGCGAAATTCTATCACAATTGTTCTACTTACGTCGCTGATATTTCAGATAGCGTATTGGGCTAAGCGGCATCTCAAGGCGCATGAAATGGCGAGCAAAGTGCACTATTAAACTTCTAGGGTAGGGCAAACAGAGACCCGATTAGATAATTTTATATTACGGTTAATATAATAATTGAGCGTAATTCTATCACATTTGTTCAACTTACGTCGCTCCTATTTCAGATAGCGTACTGGGCTAGGCGGAATCTTAAAGCGCGTGGATTGGCGAGTAAAATGCACTATTAAACTTCTACGATAGGGCAATCAGAGACCCGATTAGATCATTTTATATTTTGGTTAATATAAGAATTCAGCGAAATTCTATCACAATTGTTCGATTTACGTCGCTCCTATTTCTGATAGCGTATTGGGCTAAGCGTCATCTCAAAGCGCATGAAATGGCGAGTGAAATGCACTATTAAACTTCTAGGGTACGCCGAACAGAGACCCGATTAGATCATTTTACATTAAGGTTAATATAAGTATTCAGGGAAATTCTATCACATTTGTTCAATTTACGTCGCTCCTATTTCAGATAGCGTATTGGGGTAAGCGGCATCTCAAAGCGCATGAAATGGCGAGTAAAATGCACTGTTAAACTTCTAGGGTAGGGCGATCAGAGACCCGATTAGATCATTTTATATTTTGGTTAATATAAGAATTCAGGGAAATTCTATCAGATTTGTTCAATTTACGTCGCTCCTATTTCAGATAGCGTATTGGGCTAAGCCGCATCCCAAAGCGCATGAAATGGCGAGTAAAATGCACTGCTAAACTTGTAGGGTAGGGCAAACAGAGACCCGATTAGATCATTTTATATTATGGTTAATTTAAGATGTCAGCAACATTCTGTCACATTTGTTCAATTTACGTCGCTCCAATTTCAGATAGCGTACTGGGCTAGGCGGCATCTTAAAGTGCGTGGAATGGCGATCAAAATGCACTATTAAACTTCTATGAAAGGGCAAACAGAGACCCGATTAGATCATTTTATATTATGGTTAATTTAAGAATTCAGCCAAATTCTATCACATTTGTTCAATTTACGTCGCTCCTATTTCAGATAGCGTATTGGGCTAAGCTGCATCTCAATGCGCATGAAATGGCGATTAAAATGCGCTGTTAAACTTCTAGGGTAGGGCAAACGGAGACCCGATTAGATCATTTTATATTATGGTTAATTTAAGAATTCAGCCAAATTCTATCACATTTGTTCAATTCACGTCGCTCCTATTTCAGATAGCGTACTGGGATAGGCGGAATCGTGACGCGCGTGGATTGGCGAGTAAAATGCACTATTAAACTTCTTTGATAGGGCAATCAGAGACCCGATTAGATCATTTTATATTTTGGTTAATGTAGGAATTCAGCGAAATTCTATCAGAATTGTTCTATTTACGTCGCTGATATTTCAGATAGCGTATTGGGCTAAGCGGCATCTCAAAGCGCAAGGAATGGCGAGTAAAATGGACTATTAATCTTCTAGGGTTGGGCAACCAGAGACCCGATTAGATCATTTTATATTATCGTTAATTTAAAAACTCAGCGTAATTCTATCACATTTTTTCAATTTACGTCGCTCCTATTTCAGCTAGCGAACTGGGCTAGGCTGCATCTGAAAACGCGAGGAATGGCGAGTAAAATGCACTGTTAAACTTCTATGATAGGGCAATCAGAGACCCGATTAGATCACTTTATATTTTGGTTATTATAAGAATTCAGCGAAATTCTATCACATTTGTTCAACTTACGTCGCTCCTATTTCAGATAGCTTATTGGGCTAAGCGGCATATCAAAGCGCATGAAATGGCGAGTGAAATGCACTATTAAACTTCTAGGGTAGGGCGAACAAAGACCCGATTAGATCATTTTACATTAAGGTGTATATAAGAATTCAGGGAAATTCTATCACATTTGTTCAATATACGTCGCTCCTATTTCAGATAGCGTATTGGGCTAAGCTGCATCTCAAAGCGCATGAAATGGCGATTAAAATGCGCTTTTAAACTTCTAGGGTAGGGCAAACGGAGACCCGATTAGATCATTTTATATTATGGTTAATTTAATAATTCAGCCAAATTCTATCACATTTGTTCAACTTACGTCGCTCCTATTTCAGATATCGTACTGGGCTAGGCGGAATATTAAAGCGCGTGGATTGGCGAATAAAATGCACTATTAAACTTCTATGATAGGGCAATCAGAGACCCGATTAGATCATTTTATATTTTGGTTAATATAAGAATTCAGCGAAATTCTATCACAATTGTTCTATTTACGTCGCTGATATTTCAGATAGCGTATTGGGCTAAGCGGCATCTCAAAGCGCATGAAATGGCGAGCAAAGTGCACTATTAAACTTCTAGGGTAGGGCAAACAGAGACCCGATTAGATAATTTTATATTACGGTTAATATAATAATTGAGCGTAATTCTATCACATTTGTTCAACTTACGTCGCTCCTATTTCAGATAGCGTACTGGGCTAGGCGGAATCTTAAAGCACGTGGATTGGCTAGTAAAATGCACTATTAAACTTCTACGATAGGGCAATCAGAGACCCGAATAGATCATTTTATATTTTGGTTAATATAAGAATTCAGCGAAATTCTATCACAATTGTTCTACTTACGTCGCTCCTATTTCAGATAGCGTATTGGGCTAAGCGGCATCTCAAAGCGCATGAAATGGCGAGTGAAATGCACTATTACACTTCTAGGGTAGGGCGAACAGAGACCCGATTAGATCATTTTACATTAAGGTTAATATAAGTATTCAGGGAAATTCTATCACATTTGTTCAATTTACGTCGCTCCTATTTCAGATAGCGTATCGGGCTAAGCGGCATCTCAAAGCGCATGAAATGGCGATTAAAATGCACTATTAAACTTCTAGGATAAGGCAAACAGAGACCCGATTAGATCATTTTATATTTTGGTTAATATAAGAATTCAGCGAAATTCTATCACATTCGTTCAATTTACGTCGCTCCTATTTCAGATAGCGTATTGGGCTAAGCGCCATCTCAAAGCGCATGAAATGGCGAGTAAAATGCACTATTAAACTTCTGGGGTAGAGCAAACAGAGACCCGATTAGATGATTTTATATTACGGTTAATATAAGAATTCAGCGTAATTCTATCATATTTGTTCAATTTACGTCGCTCCTATTTCAGATGCGTATTGGGCTAAGCGGCACCTCATAGCGCATGAAATGGCGATTAAAATGCACTATTAAACTTCTAGGATAAGGCAAACAGAGACCCGATTAGATCATCTTATATTACGGTTAATATAAGTATTCAGCGTAATTCTATCACATTTATTCAACTTACGTCGCTCCTATTTCAGGTAGCGTACTGGGCTAGGCGGCATCTTAAAGCGCGTGGAATGGCGAGTAAAATGCACTATTAAACTTCTATGATAGGGCTATCAGAGACCCGATTAGATCATTTTATATTTTGGTTAATATAAGAATTCAGCGAAATTCTATCACATTCGTTCAATTTACGTCGCTCCTATTTCAGATAGCGTATTGGGCTAAGCGCCATCTCAAAGCGCATGAAATGGCGAGTAAAATGCACTATTAAACTTCTAGGGTAGGGCAAACAGAGACCCGATTAGATCATTTTATATAATGGTTAATTTAAGAATTCAGCGTAATCCTATCACATTTGTTCAACTTACGTCGCTCCTATTTCAGATAGCGTACTGGGCTAGGCGGCATCTTAAAGCGCGTGGAAGGGCGAGTAAAATGCACTACTAAACTTCTATGATAGGGCAATCAGAGAGCCGATTAGATCATTTTATATTTTGGTTAATGTAAGAATTCAGCGAAATTCTATCACATTTGTTCAATTTACGTCGCTCCTATTTCAGATAGCGTATTGGGCTAAGCGGAATCTCAAAGCGCGTGAAATGACGAGTGAAAGGCACTGTTAAACTCCTAGGGTAGGGCGAACAGAGAACCGATTAGATCATTTTACATTAAGGTTAATAAAAGAATTCAGGGAAATTCTATCACGTTTGTTCAATTTACGTCGCTCCTATTTCAGATAGCGTATTGGGGTAAGCGGCATCTCAAAGCGCATGAAATGGCGAGTAAAATGCGCTGTTAAACTTCTAGGGTAGGGCAAACGGAGACCCGATTAGATCATTTCATATTATGGTTTATTTAAGAATTCAGAAAAATTCTATCACATTTGTTCAATTTACGTCGCTCCTATTTCAGATAGCGTACTGGGCTAGGCGGACTCTTAAAGCGCGTGGATTGGCGAGTAAAATGCACTATTAAACTTCTATGATAGGACAATCAGAGACCCGATTAGATCATTTTACATTTTGGTTATTATAAGAATTCAGCGAAATTCTATCACAATTGTTCAACTTACGTCGCACCTATTTCAGATAGCGTATTCGGCTAAGCGGCATCTCAAAGCGCATGAAATGGCGAGTAAAATGCACTATTAAACTTCTAGGGTAAGGCAAACAGAGACCCGATTAGATGATTTTATATTACGGTTAATATAAGAATTCAGCGTAATTCTATCATGTTCGTTCAATTTACGTCGCTCCTATTTCAGATGCGTATTGGGCTAAGCGGCATCTCAAAGCGCATGAAATGGCGAGTAAAATGCACTATTAAACTTCTAGGGTAAGGCAAACAGAGACCCGATTAGATCATTTTATATTACGGTTAATATAAGAATTCAGCGTAATTCTATCACATTTGTTCAATTTACGTCGCTCCTATTACAGATAGCGTACTGGGCTAGGCGGAATCTTAAAGCGCGTGGATTGGCGAGTAAAGTGCACTATTAAACTTCTACGATAGGGCAATCAGTGACCCGATTAGATCATTTTATATTTTGGTTAATATAAGAATTCAGCGAAATTCTATCATATTTGTTCAATTTACGTCGCTCCTATTTCAGATAGCGTACTGGGCTAGGCGGCATCTTAAAGCGCGTGGAAGGGCGAGTAAAATGCACTACTAAACTTCTATGATAGGGCAATCAGAGAGCCGATTAGATCATTTTATATTTTGGTTAATACAAGAATTCAGCGAAATTCTATCACATTTGTTCAATTTACGTCGCTCCTATTTCAGATAGCGTATTGGGCTAAGCGGAATCTCAAAGCGCATGAAATGACGAGTGAAAGGCACTGTTAAACTCCTAGGGTAGGGCGAACAGAGAACCGATTAGATCATTTTACATTAAGGTTAATGTAAGGATTCAGGGAAATTCTATCACGTTTGTTCAATTTACGTCGCTCCTATTTCAGATAGCGTATTGGGGTAAGCGGCATCTCAAAGCGCATGAAATGGCGAGTAAAATGCACTGTTAAACTTCTAGGGTAGGGCAATCAGAGACCCGATTAGATCATTTTATATTTTGGTTAATATAAGAATTCAGGGAAATTCTATCAGATTTGTTCAATTTACGTCGCTCCTATTTCAGATAGCGTATTGGGCTAAGCCGCATCTCAAAGCGCATGAAATGGCGAGTAAAATGCACTGCTAAACTTGTAGGGTAGGGCAAACAGAGACCCGATTAGATCATTTTATATTATGGTTAATTTAAGATGTCAGCAAAATTCTGTCACATTTGTTCAATTTACGTCGCTCCAATTTCAGATAGCGTACTGGGCTAGGCGGCATCTTAAAGCGCGTGGAATGGCGATCAAAATGCACTATTAAACTTCTATGATAGGGCAAACAGAGACCCGATTAGATCATTTTATATTATGGTTAATTTAAGAATTCAGCCAAATCCTATCACATTCGTTCAATTTACGTCGCTCCTATTTCAGATAGCGTATTGGGCTAAGCTGCATCTCAATGCGCATGAAATGGCGATTAAAATGCGCTGTTAAACTTCTAGGGTAGGGCAAACGGAGACCCGATTAGATCATTTTATATTATGGTTAATTTAAGAATTCAGCCAAATTCTATCACATTTGTTCAATTTACGTCGCTCCTATTTCAGATAGCGTACTGGGATAGGCGGAATCGTGAAGCGCGTGGATTGGCGAGTAAAATGCACTATTAAACTTCTTTGATAGGGCAATCAGAGACCCGATTAGATCATTTTATATTTTGGTTAATATAGGAATTCAGCGAAATTCTATCAGAATTGTTCTATTTCCGTCGCTGATATTTCAGATAGCGTATTGGGCTAAGCGGCATCTCAAAGCGCAAGGAATGGTGAGTAAAATGGACTATTAATCTTCTAGGGTTGGGCAACCAGAGACCCGATTAGATCATTTTATATTATCGTTAATTTAAAAACTCAGCGTAATTCTATCACATTTTTTCAATTTACGTCGCTCCTATTTCAGCTAGCGAACTGGGCTAGGCTGCATCTTAAAACGCGAGGAATGGCGAGTAAAATGCACTGTTAAACTTCTATGATAGGGCAATCAGAGACCCGATTAGATCACTTTATATTTTGGTTATTATAAGAATTCAGCGAAATTCTATCACATTTTTTCAACTTACGTCGCTCCTATTTCAGATGCGTATTGGGCTAAGCGGCACCTCAAAGCGCATGAAATGGCGATTAAAATGCACTATTAAACTTCTAGGATAAGGCAAACAGAGACCCGATTAGATCATCTTATATTACGGTTAATATAAGTATTCAGCGTAATTCTATCACATTTATTCAACTTACGTCGCTCCTATTTCAGGTAGCGTACTGGGCTAGGCGGCATCTTAAAGCGCGTGGAATGGCGAGTAAAATGCACTATTAAACTGCTATGATAGGGCTATCAGAGACCCGATTAGATCATTATATATTTTGGTTAATATAAGAATTCAGCGAAATTCTATCACAATTGTTCTACTTACGTCGCTGATATTTCAGATAGCGTATTGGGCTAAGCGGCATCTCAAAGCGCATGAAATGGCGAGTAAAATGCACTGCTAAACTTGTAGGGTAGGGCAAACAGAGACCCGATTAGATCATTTATATTATGGTTAATTTAAGATGTCAGCAAATTCTGTCACATTTGTTCAATTACGTCGCTCCAGTTTCAGATAACGTACTGGGCTAGGCGGCATCTTAAAGCGCGTGGAATGGCGATCAAAATGCACAATTAAACTTCTATGATAGGGCAATCAGAGACCCGATTAGATCATTTTATATCTTGGTTAATATAAGAATTCAGCGAAATTCTATCACAATTGTTCTATTTACGTCGCTGATATTTCAGATAGCGTATTGGGCTAAGCGGCATCTCAAATCGCATGAAATGGCGAGCAAAGTGCACTATTAAACTTCTAGGGTAGGGCAAACAGAGACCGATTAGATAATTTTATATTACGGTTAATATAATAATTGAGCGTAATTCTATCACATTTGTTCAACTACGTCGCTCCTATTTCAGATAGCGTACTGGGCTAGGCGGCATCTCAAAGCGCATGAAATGGCGAGTGGAATGCACTATTAAACATCTATGATAGGGCAAACAGAGACCCGATTAGATCATTTGATATTATGGTTAATTTAAGAATTCAGCGAAATTCTATCACATTTGTTCAATGGACGTCGCTCCTATTGCAGATAGCGTATTGGGCTAAGCAGCATTTCAAAGCGCATGAAATGGCGAGTGAAATGCACTATTCAACTTCTAGGATAAGGCAAACAGAGACCCGATTAGATCATTTTATATTACGGTTAATATAAGAATTCAGCGTAATTCTATCACATTTGATCATCTTACGTCGCTCCTATTTCAGATAGCGTACTGGGCTAGGCGGATCTTAAAGCGCGTGGAAGGGCGAGTAAAATGCACTACTAAACTTCTATGATAGAGCAATCAGAGACCCGATTAGATCATTTTATATTTTGTTTAATATAAGATTTCAGGGAAATTCTATCACATTTGTTCAATTTACGTCGCTCCTATTTCAGATAGAGTATTGGGCTAAGCGGCATCTCAAAGCGCATGAAATGGCGAACAAAATGCACTATTAAACTTCTAGGCTAGGGGAGAACAGAGACCAGATTAGATTATTTTATATTAAGGTTAATATAAGAATTCAGCGTAATTCTATCACATTTGTTCAACTTACGTCGCTCCTATTTCAGGTAGCGTATTGGGCTAAGCGGCATCTCAATGCGCATGAAATGGCGAGTAAAATGCACTATTAAACTTCTAGGATAAGGCAAACAGAGACCCGATTAGATCATTTTATATTATGGTTAATTTAAGAATTCAGCCAAATTCTATCACATTTGATCAATTTACGTCGCTCCTATTGCAGATATCGTATTGGGCTAAGCTGCATCTCAAAGCGCATGAAATGGCGAGTAAAATGCACTGCTAAACTTCTAGGGTAGGGCGAACAAAGGCCCGATTAGATCATTTTACATTAAGGTTAATATAAGAATTCAGCGTAATTCTATCACATTTGTTCAACTTACGTCGCTCCTATATCAGATAGCGTACTGGGCCAGGCGGCATCTTAAAGCGCGTGGAATGGCGAGTAAAATGCACTATTAAACTTCTATGATAGGGCTATCAGAGACCCGATTAGATCATTTTATATTTTGGTTAATATAAGAATCCAGCGAAATTCTATCACATTCGTTCAATTTACGTCGCTCCTATTTCAGATAGCGTATTGGGCTAAGCGCCATCTCAAAGGGCATGAAATGGCGAGTAAAATGCACTATTAAACTTCTAGGGTAGGGCAAACAGAGACCCGATTAGATCATTTTATATTATGGTTAATTTAAGAATTCAGCCAAATTCTATCACATTTGTTCAATTTACGTCGCTCCTATTTCAGATAGCGTACTGGGCTAGGCGGAATCTTAAAGCGCGTGGATTGGCGAGTAAAATGCACTATTAAACTTCTATGATAGGGCTATCAGAGACCCGATTAGATCATTTTATATTTTGGTTAATATAAGAATTCAGCAAAATTCTATCACATTTGTTCAACTTACGTCGTTCCTATTTCAGATAGCGTATCGGGCTAAGCGCCATCTCAAAGCGCATGAAATGGCGAGTAAAATGCACTATTAAACTTCTAGGGTAGGGCAAACAGAGACCCGATTAGATCATTTTATATTATGGTTAATTTAAGAATTCAGCCAAATTCTATCACATTTGTTCAATTTACGTCGCTCCTATTGCAGATATCGTATTGGGCTAAGCGGCATCTCAAAGAGCATGAAATGGCGAGTAAAATGCACTGCTAAACTTCTAGGGTAGGGCGAACAAAGGCCCGATTAGATCATTTTACATTAAGGTTAATATAAGAATTCAGCGTAATTCTATCACATTTGTTCAACTTACGTCGCTCCTATTTCAGATAGCGTACTGGGCAAAGCGGCATCTCAAAGCGCAAGAAATGGCGAGTAAACTGCACTATTAAACTTATAGGGTAGGGCAAACAGAGACCCGATTAGATCATTTTATGTTATGGTTAATTTAAGAATTCAGCGAAATTCTATCACACTTGTTCAATTTACGTCGCTCCAATTTCAGATAGCGTACTGGGCTAGGCGGCATCTTAAAGCGCGTGGAATGGCGAGCTAAATGCACTATTAAACTTCTATGATAGGGCAATCAGAGACCCGACTAGATCATTTTATATTTTGGTTAATATAAGAATTCAGCGAAATTCTATCACAATTGTTCAATTAACGTCGCTCCTATTTCAGATAGCTTATTGGGCTAAGCGGCATCTCAAAGCGCATGAAATGAGGAGTGAAATGCACTATTAAACTTCTAGGGTAGGGCAAACAGAGACACGATTAGATCATGTTATATTACGGTTCATATAAGAATTCAGCGTAATTCTATCACATTTGTTCAACATACGTCGCTCCTATTTCAGATAGCGTACTGGGCTATGCGGCATCTTAAAGCGCGTGGAAGGGCGAGTAAAATGCACTTCTAAACTTCTATGATAGGGCAATCAGAGTCCTGTTTAGATCATTTTATATTTTGTTTAATATAAGATTTCAGGGAAATTCTATCACATTTGTTGAATTTACGTCGCTCCTATTTCAGGTAGCGTATTGGGCTAAGCGGCATCTCAAAGCGCATGAAATGACGAGAGAAATGCACTATTAAGCTTCTTGGGTAGGGCAAACAGTGACCCGATTAGATCATTTTATATTATGGTTAATTCAAGATGTCAGCAAAATTCTATCACATTTGTTCAATTTATGTCGCTCCTATTTCGAATATCGTATTGGGCTAAGCGGCATCTCAAAGCGCATTAAATGGCGAGTAAACTGCACTGCTAAACTTGTAGGGCAGGGCAAACAGGGACCCGATTAGATCATTTTATATTATCGTTAATTCAAGATGTCAGCAAAATTCTATCACATTTGTTCAATTCACGTCGCTCCAATTTCAGATAGCGTACTGGGCTAGGCGGCATCTTAAAGCGCATGAAATGACGAGTGAAATGCACTATTAAACTACTATGATAGGGCAATCAGAGACCCGACTAGATCATTTTATATTTTGGTTAATATAAGAATTCAGCAAAATTCCATCACATTTGTTCAACTTACGTCGCTCCTATTTCAGATAGCGTATCGGGCTAAGCGCCATCTCAAAGCGCATGGAATGGCGAGTAAAATGCACTATTAAACTTCTAGGGTAGCGCAAACAGAGACCCGATTAGATCATTTTATATTATGGTTAATTTAAGAATTCAGCCAAATTCTATCACATTTGTTCAATTTACGTCGCTACTATTTCAGATAGCGTATTGGGCTAAGCGCCATCTCAAAGCGCATGAAATGGCGAGTAGAATGCACTATTAAACTTCTAGGGTAGGGCAAACAGAGACCCGATTAGATCATTTTATATTATGGTTAATTTAAGAATTCAGCCAAATTCTATCACATTTGTTCAATTTACGTCGCTCCTATTTCAGATAGCGTACTGGGCTAGGCGGAATCGTGAAGCGCGTGGATTGGCGAGTAAAATGCACTATTAAACTTCTTTGATAGGGCAATCAGAGACCCGATTAGATCATTTTATATTTTGGTTATTATAAGAATTCAGCGAAATTCTATCACAATTGTTCTATTTACGTCGCTCCTATTTCAGATAGCGTATTGGGCTAAGCGGCATCTCAAAGCGCATGAAATGGTGAGTGAAATGGACTATTACACTTCTAGGGTAGGGCGAACAGAGACCCGATTAGATCATTTTACATTAAGGTTAATATAAGTATTCAGGGAAATTCTATCACATTTGTTCAATTTACGTCGCTCCTATTTCAGATAGCGTATTGGGCTAAGCGGCATCTCAAAGCGCATGAAACGGCGAGTAAAATGCGCTGTTAAACTTCTTGGGTAGGGCAAACGGAGACCCGATTAGATCATTTTATATTATGGTTAATTTAAGAATTCAGCCAAATTCTATCACATTTGTTCAATTTACGTCGCTCCTATTTCAGATAGCGTACTGGGCTAGGCGGAATCGTGAAGCGCGTGGATTGGCGAGTAAAATGCACTATTAAACTTCTTTGATAGGGCAATCAGAGACCCGATTAGATCATTTTATATTTTGGTTAATATAAGAATTCAGCGAAATTCTATCACAATTGTTCTACTTACGTCGCTGATATTTCAGATAGCGTATTGGGCTAAGCGGCATCTCAAAGCGCATGAAATGGCGAGCAAAGTGCACTATTAAACTTCTAGGGTAGGGCAAACAGAGACCCGATTAGATAATTTTATATTACGGTTAATATAATAATTGAGCGTAATTCTATCACATTTGTTCAACTTACGTCGCTCCTATTTCAGATAGCGCACTGGGCTAGGCGGAATCTTAAAGCGCGTGGATTGGCGAGTAAAATGCACTATTAAACTTCTACGATAGGGCAATCAGAGACCCGATTAGATCATTTTATATTTTGGTTAATATAAGAATTCAGCGAAATTCTATCACAATTGTTCGATTTACGTCGCTCCTATTTCTGATAGCGTATTGGGCTAAGCGGCATCTCAAAGCGCATGAAATGGCGAGTGAAATGCACTATTAAACTTCTAGGGTACGGCGAACAGAGACCCGATTAGATCATTTTACATTAAGGTTAATATAAGTATTCAGGGAAATTCTATCACATTTGTTCAATTTACGTCGCTCCTATTTCAGATAGCGTATTGGGGTAAGCGGCATCTCAAAGCGCATGAAATGGCGAGTAAAATGCACTGTTAAACTTCTAGGGTAGGGCGATCAGAGACCCGATTAGATCATTTTATATTTTGGTTAATATAAGAATTCAGGGAAATTCTATCAGATTTGTTCAATTTACGTCGCTCCTATTTCAGATAGCGTATTGGGCTAAGCCGCATCCCAAAGCGCATGAAATGGCGAGTAAAATGCACTGCTAAACTTGTAGGGTAGGGCAAACAGAGACCCGATTAGATCATTTTATATTATGGTTAATTTAAGATGTCAGCAACATTCTGTCACATTTGTTCAATTTACGTCGCTCCAATTTCAGATAGCGTACTGGGCTAGGCGGCATCTTAAAGTGCGTGGAATGGCGATCAAAATGCACTATTAAACTTCTATGAAAGGGCAAACAGAGACCCGATTAGATCATTTTATATTATGGTTAATTTAAGAATTCAGCCAAATTCTATCACATTAGTTCAATTTACGTCGCTCCTATTTCAGATAGCGTATTGGGCTAAGCTGCATCTCAATGCGCATGAAATGGCGAGTAAAATGCGCTGTTAAACTTCTAGGGTAGGGCAAACGGAGACCCGATTAGATCATTTTATATTATGGTTAATTTAAGAATTCAGCCAAATTCTATCACATTTGTTCAATTCACGTCGCTCCTATTTCAGATAGCGTACTGGGATAGGCGGAATCGTGAAGCGCGTGGATTGGCGAGTAAAATGCACTATTAAACTTCTTTGATAGGGCAATCAGAGACCCGATTAGATCATTTTATATTTTGGTTAATATAGGAATTCAGCGAAATTCTATCAGAATTGTTCTATTTACGTCGCTGATATTTCAGATAGCGTATTGGGCTAAGCGGCATCTCAAAGCGCAAGGAATGGCGAGTAAAATGGACTATTAATCTTCTAGGGTTGGGCAACCAGAGACCCGATTAGATCATTTTATATTATCGTTAATTTAAAAACTCAGCGTAATTCTATCACATTTTTTCAATTTACGTCGCTCCTATTTCAGCTAGCGAACTGGGCTAGGCTGCATCTTAAAACGCGAGGAATGGCGAGTAAAATGCACTGTTAAACTTCTATGATAGGGCAATCAGAGACCCGATTAGATCACTTTATATTTTGGTTATTATAAGAATTCAGCGAAATTCTATCACATTTGTTCAACTTACGTCGCTCCTATTTCAGATAGCGTATTGGGCTAAGCTGCATCTCAAAGCGCATGAAATGGCGATTAAAATGCGCTTTTAAACTTCTAGGGTAGGGCAAACGGAGACCCGATTAGATCATTTTATATTATGGTTAATTTAATAATTCAGCCAAATTCTATCACATTTGTTCAACTTACGTCGCTCCTATTTCAGATATCGTACTGGGCTAGGCGGAATATTAAAGCGCGTGGATTGGCGAATAAAATGCACTATTAAACTTCTATGATAGGGCAATCAGAGACCCGATTAGATCATTTTATATTTTGGTTAATATAAGAATTCAGCGAAATTCTATCACAATTGTTCTATTTACGTCGCTGATATTTCAGGTAGCGTATTGGGCTAAGCGGCATCTCAAAGCGCATGAAATGGCGAGCAAAGTGCACTATTAAACTTCTAGGGTAGGGCAAACAGAGACCCGATTAGATAATTTTATATTACGGTTAATATAATAATTGAGCGTAATTCTATCACATTTGTTCAACTTACGTCGCTCCTATTTCAGATAGCGTACTGGGCTAGGCGGAATCTTAAAGCGCGTGGATTGGCTAGTAAAATGCACTATTAAACTTCTACGATAGGGCAATCAGAGACCCGAATAGATCATTTTATATTTTGGTTAATATAAGAATTCAGCGAAATTCTATCACAATTGTTCTACTTACGTCGCTCCTATTTCAGATAGCGTATTGGGCTAAGCGGCATCTCAAAGCGCATGAAATGGCGAGTGAAATGCACTGTTACACTTCTAGGGTAGGGCGAACAGAGACCCGATTAGATCATTTTACATTAAGGTTAATATAAGTATTCAGGGAAATTCTATCACATTTGTTCAATTTACGTCGCTCCTATTTCAGATAGCGTATCGGGCTAAGCGGCATCTCAAAGCGCATGAAATGGCGATTAAAATGCACTATTAAACTTCTAGGATAAGGCAAACAGAGACCCGATTAGATCATTTTATATTTTGGTTAATATAAGAATTCAGCGAAATTCTATCACATTCGTTCAATTTACGTCGCTCCTATTTCAGATAGCGTATTGGGCTAAGCGCCATCTCAAAGCGCATGAAATGGCGAGTAAAATGCACTATTAAACTTCTGGGGTAGGGCAAACAGAGACCCGATTAGATGATTTTATATTACGGTTAATATAAGAATGCAGCGTAATTCTATCATATTTGTTCAATTTACGTCGCTCCTATTTCAGATGCGTATTGGGCTAAGCGGCACCTCATAGCGCATGAAATGGCGATTAAAATGCACTATTAAACTTCTAGGATAAGGCAAACAGAGACCCGATTAGATCATCTTATATTACGGTTAATATAAGTATTCAGCGTAATTCTATCACATTTATTCAACTTACGTCGCTCCTATTTCAGGTAGCGTACTGGGCTAGGCGGCATCTTAAAGCGCGTGGAATGGCGAGTAAAATGCACTATTAAACTTCTATGATAGGGCTATCAGAGACCCGATTAGATCATTTTATATTTTGGTTAATATAAGAATTCAGCGAAATTCTATCACATTCGTTCAATTTACGTCGCTCCTATTTCAGATAGCGTATTGGGCTAAGCGCCATCTCAAAGCGCATGAAATGGCGAGTAAAATGCACTATTAAACTTCTAGGGTAGGGCAAACAGAGACCCGATTAGATCATTTTATATAATGGTTAATTTAAGAATTCAGCGTAATCCTATCACATTTGTTCAACTTACGTCGCTCCTATTTCAGATAGCGTACTGGGCTAGGCGGCATCTTAAAGCGCGTGGAAGGGCGAGTAAAATGCACTACTAAACTTCTATGATAGGGCAATCAGAGAGCCGATTAGATCATTTTATATTTTGGTTAATGTAAGAATTCAGCGAAATTCTATCACATTTGTTCAATTTACGTCGCTCCTATTTCAGATAGCGTATTGGGCTAAGCGGAATCTCAAAGCGCGTGAAATGACGAGTGAAAGGCACTGTTAAACTCCTAGGGTAGGGCGAACAGAGAACCGATTAGATCATTTTACATTAAGGTTAATATAAGAATTCAGGGAAATTCTATCACGTTTGTTCAATTTACGTCGCTCCTATTTCAGATAGCGTATTGGGGTAAGCGGCATCTCAAAGCGCATGAAATGGCGAGTAAAATGCACTGTTAAACTTCTAGGGTAGGGCAAACGGAGACCCGATTAGATCATTTCATATTATGGTTTATTTAAGAATTCAGAAAAATTCTATCACATTTGTTCAATTTACGTCGCTCCTATTTCAGATAGCGTACTGGGCTAGGCGGACTCTTAAAGCGCGTGGATTGGCGAGTAAAATGCACTATTAAACTTCTATGATAGGACAATCAGAGACCCGATTAGATCATTTTACATTTTGGTTATTATAAGAATTCAGCGAAATTCTATCACAATTGTTCAACTTACGTCGCACCTATTTCAGATAGCGTATTCGGCTAAGCGGCATCTCAAAGCGCATGAAATGGCGAGTAAAATGCACTATTAAACTTCTAGGGTAAGGCAAACAGAGACCCGATTAGATGATTTTATATTACGGTTAATATAAGAATTCAGCGTAATTCTATCATGTTTGTTCAATTTACGTCGCTCCTATTTCAGATGCGTATTGGGCTAAGCGGCATCTCAAAGCGCATGAAATGGCGAGTAAAATGCACTATTAAACTTCTAGGGTAAGGCAAACAGAGACCCGATTAGATCATTTTATATTACGGTTAATATAAGAATTCAGCGTAATTCTATCACATTTGTTCAATTTACGTCGCTCCTATTTCAGATAGCGTACTGGGCTAGGCGGAATCTTAAAGCGCGTGGATTGGCGAGTAAAGTGCACTATTAAACTTCTACGATAGGGCAATCAGTGACCCGATTAGATCATTTTATATTTTGGTTAATATAAGAATTCAGCGAAATTCTATCATATTTGTTCAATTTACGTCGCTCCTATTTCAGATAGCGTACTGGGCTAGGCGGCATCTTAAAGCGCGTGGAAGGGCGAGTAAAATGCACTACTAAACTTCTATGATAGGGCAATCAGAGAGCCGATTAGATCATTTTATATTTTGGTTAATATAAGAATTCAGCGAAATTCTATCACATTTGTTCAATTTACGTCGCTCCTATTTCAGATAGCGTATTGGGCTAAGCGGAATCTCAAAGCGCATGAAATGACGAGTGAAAGGCACTGTTAAACTCCTAGGGTAGGGCGAACAGAGAACCGATTAGATCATTTTACATTAAGGTTAATGTAAGAATTCAGGGAAATTCTATCACGTTTGTTCAATTTACGTCGCTCCTATTTCAGATAGCGTATTGGGGTAAGCGGCATCTCAAAGCGCATGAAATGGCGAGTAAAATGCACTGTTAAACTTCTAGGGTAGGGCAATCAGAGACCCGATTAGATCATTTTATATTTTGGTTAATATAAGAATTCAGGGAAATTCTATCAGATTTGTTCAATTTACGTCGCTCCTATTTCAGATAGCGTATTGGGCTAAGCCGCATCTCAAAGCGCATGAAATGGCGAGTAAAATGCACTGCTAAACTTGTAGGGTAGGGCAAACAGAGACCCGATTAGATCATTTTATATTATGGTTAATTTAAGATGTCAGCAAAATTCTGTCACATTTGTTCAATTTACGTCGCTCCAATTTCAGATAGCGTACTGGGCTAGGCGGCATCTTAAAGCGCGTGGAATGGCGATCAAAATGCACTATTAAACTTCTATGATAGGGCAAACAGAGACCCGATTAGATCATTTTATATTATGGTTAATTTAAGAATTCAGCCAAATCCTATCACATTCGTTCAATTTACGTCGCTCCTATTTCAGATAGCGTATTGGGCTAAGCTGCATCTCAATGCGCATGAAATGGCGATTAAAATGCGCTGTTAAACTTCTAGGGTAGGGCAAACGGAGACCCGATTAGATCATTTTATATTATGGTTAATTTAAGAATTCAGCCAAATTCTATCACATTTGTTCAATTTACGTCGCTCCCATTTCAGATAGCGTACTGGGATAGGCGGAATCGTGAAGCGCGTGGATTGGCGAGTAAAATGCACTATTAAACTTCTTTGATAGGGCAATCAGAGACCCGATTAGATCATTTTATATTTTGGTTAATATAGGAATTCAGCGAAATTCTATCAGAATTGTTCTATTTCCGTCGCTGATATTTCAGATAGCGTATTGGGCTAAGCGGCATCTCAAAGCGCAAGGAATGGTGAGTAAAATGGACTATTAATCTTCTAGGGTTGGGCAACCAGAGACCCGATTAGATCATTTTATATTATCGTTAATTTAAAAACTCAGCGTAATTCTATCACATTTTTTCAATTTACGTCGCTCCTATTTCAGCTAGCGAACTGGGCTAGGCTGCATCTTAAAACGCGAGGAATGGCGAGTAAAATGCACTGTTAAACTTCTATGATAGGGCAATCAGAGACCCGATTAGATCACTTTATATTTTGGTTATTATAAGAATTCAGCGAAATTCTATCACATTTGTTCAACTTACGTCGCTCCTATTTCAGATGCGTATTGGGCTAAGCGGCACCTCAAAGCGCATGAAATGGCGATTAAAATGCACTATTAAACTTCTAGGATAAGGCAAACAGAGACCCGATTAGATCATCTTATATTACGGTTAATATAAGTATTCAGCGTAATTCTATCACATTTATTCAACTTACGTCGCTCCTATTTCAGGTAGCGTACTGGGCTAGGCGGCATCTTAAAGCGCGTGGAATGGCGAGTAAAATGCACTATTAAACTGCTATGATAGGGCTATCAGAGACCCGATTAGATCATTTTATATTTTGGTTAATATAAGAATTCAGCGAAATTCTATCACAATTGTTCTACTTACGTCGCTGATATTTCAGATAGCGTATTGGGCTAAGCGGCATCTCAAAGCGCATGAAATGGCGAGTAAAATGCACTGCTAAACTTGTAGGGTAGGGCAAACAGAGACCCGATTAGATCATTTTATATTATGGTTAATTTAAGATGTCAGCAAAATTCTGTCACATTTGTTCAATTTACGTCGCTCCAATTTCAGATAACGTACTGGGCTAGGCGGCATCTTAAAGCGCGTGGAATGGCGATCAAAATGCACAATTAAACTTCTATGATAGGGCAATCAGAGACCCGATTAGATCACTTTATATTTTGGTTATTATAAGAATTCAGCGAAATTCTATCACATTTGTTCAACTTACGTCGCTCCTATTTCAGATAGCTTATTGGGCTAAGCGGCATCTCAAAGCGCATGAAATGGCGAGTGAAATGCACTATTAAACTTCTAGGGTAGGGCGAACAAAGACCCGATTAGATCATTTTACATTAAGGTGTATATAAGAATTCAGGGAAATTCTATCACATTTGTTCAATTTACGTCGCCCTATTTCAGATAGCGTATTGGGCTAAGCTGCATCTCAAAGCGCATGAAATGGCGATTAAAATGCGCTGTTAAACTTCTAGGGTAGGGCAAACGGAGACCCGATTAGATCATTTTATATTATGGTTAATTTAAGAATTCAGCCAAATTCTATCACATTTGTTCAACTTACGTCGCTCCTATTTCAGATAGCGTACTGGGCTAGGCGGAATCTTAAAGCGCGTGGATTGGCGAGTAAAATGCACTATTAAACTTCTATGATAGGGCAATCAGAGACCCGATTAGATCATTTTATATCTTGGTTAATATAAGAATTCAGCGAAATTCTATCACAATTGTTCTATTTACGTCGCTGATATTTCAGATAGCGTATTGGGCTAAGCGGCATCTCAAATCGCATGAAATGGCGAGCAAAGTGCACTATTAAACTTCTAGGGTAGGGCAAACAGAGACCCGATTAGATAATTTTATATTACGGTTAATATAATAATGGAGCGTAATTCTATCACATTTGTTCAACTTACGTCGCTCCTATTTCAGATAGCGTACTGGGCTAGGCGGCATCTCAAAGCGCATGAAATGGCGAGTGGAATGCACTATTAAACATCTATGATAGGGCAAACAGAGACCCGATTAGATCATTTGATATTATGGTTAATTTAAGAATTCAGCCCAATTCTATCACATTTGTTCAATTTACGTCGCTCCTATTTCAGATAGCGTACTGGGCTAGGCGGAATCTTAAAGCGCGTGGATTGGCGAGTAAAATGCACTATTAAACTTCTATGATAGGACAATCAGAGACCCGATTAGATCATTTTACATTTTGGTTATTATAAGAATTCAGCGAAATTCTATCACAATTGTTCAACTTACGTCGCACCTATTTCAGATAGCGTATTGGGCTAAGCGGCATCTCAAAGCGCATGAAATGGCGAGTAAAATGCACTATTAAACTTCTAGGGTAAGGCAAACAGAGACCCGATTAGATGATTTTATATTACGGTTAATATAAGAATTCAGCGTAATTCTATCATGTTTGTTCAATTTACGTCGCTCCTATTTCAGATGCGTATTGGGCTAAGCGGCATCTCAAAGCGCATGAAATGGCGAGTAAAATGCACTATTAAACTTCTAGGGTAAGGCAAACAGAGACCCGATTAGATCATTTTATATTACGGTTAATATAAGAATTCAGCGTAATTCTATCACATTTGTTCAATTTACGTCGCTCCTATTTCAGATAGCGTACTGGGCTAGGCGGAATCTTAAAGCGCGTGGATTGGCGAGTAAAATGCACTATTAAACTTCTACGATAGGGCAATCAGTGACCCGATTAGATCATTTTATATTTTGGTTAATATAAGGATTCTGCGAAATTCTATCATATTTGTTCAATTTACGTCGCTCCTATTTCAGATAGCGTATTGGGCTAAGCGGCATCTCAATGCGCATGAAATGGCGATTAAAATGCACTATTAAACTTCTAGGATAAGGCAAACAAAGACCCGATTAGATCATCTTATATTACGGTTAATATAAGGATTCAGCGTAATTCTATCACATTTATTCAACTTACGTCGCTCCTATTTCAGGTAGCGTACTGGGCTAGGCGGCATCTTAAAGCGCGTGGAATGGCGAGTAAAATACACTATTAAACTTCTATGATAGGGCTATCAGAGACCCGATTAGATCATTTTATATTTTGGTTAATATAAGAATTCAGCGAAATTCTATCACATTCGTTCAATTTACGTCGCTCCTATTTCAGATAGCGTATTGGGCTAAGCGCCATCTCAAAGCGCATGAAATGGCGAGTAAAATGCACTATTAAACTTCTAGGGTAGGGCAAACAGAGACCCGATTAGATCATTTTATATAATGGTTAATTTAAGAATTCAGCGTAATTCTATCATATTTGTTCAACTTACGTCGCTCCTATTTCAGATAGCGTACTGGGCTAGGCGGCATCTTAAAGCGCGTGGAAGGGCGAGTAAAATGCACTACTAAACTTCTATGATAGGGCAATCAGAGAGCCGATTAGATCATTTTATATTTTGGGTAATATAAGAATTCAGCGAAATTCTATCACATTTGTTCAATTTACGTCGCTCCTATTTCAGATAGCGTATTGGGCTAACCGGAATCTCAAAGCGCATGAAATGACGAGTGAAAGGCACTGTTAAACTCCTAGGGTAGGGCGAACAGAGAACCGATTAGATCATTTTACATTAAGGTTAATGTAAGAATTCAGGGAAATTCTATCACGTTTGTTCAATTTACGTCGCTCCTATTTCAGATAGCGTATTGGGGTAAGCGGCATCTCAAAGCGCATGAAATGGCGAGTAAAATGCACTGTTAAACTTCTAGGGTAGGGCAATCAGAGACCCGATTAGATCATTTTATATTTTGGTTAATATAAGAATTCAGGGAAATTCTATCAGATTTGTTCAATTTACGTCGCTCCTATTTCAGATAGCGTATTGGGCTAAGCCGCATCTCAAAGCGCATGAAATGGCGAGTAAAATGCACTGCTAAACTTGTAGGGTAGGGCAAACAGAGACCCGATTAGATCATTTTATATTATGGTTAATTTAAGATGTCAGCAAAATTCTGTCACATTTGTTCAATTTACGTCGCTCCAATTTCAGATAGCGTACTGGGCTAGGCGGCATCTTAAAGCGCGTGGAATGGCGATCAAAATGCACTATTAAACTTCTATGATAGGGCAAACAGAGACCCGATTAGATCATTTTATATTATGGTTAATTTAAGAATTCAGCCAAATCCTATCACATTCGTTCAATTTACGTCGCTCCTATTTCAGATAGCGTATTGGGCTAAGCTGCATCTCAATGCGCATGAAATGGCGATTAAAATGCGCTGTTAAACTTCTAGGGTAGGGCAAACGGAGACCCGATTAGATCATTTTATATTATGGTTAATTTAAGAATTCAGCCAAATTCTATCACATTTGTTCAATTTACGTCGCTCCCATTTCAGATAGCGTACTGGGATAGGCGGAATCGTGAAGCGCGTGGATTGGCGAGTAAAATGCACTATTAAACTTCTTTGATAGGGCAATCAGAGACCCGATTAGATCATTTTATATTTTGGTTAATATAGGAATTCAGCGAAATTCTATCAGAATTGTTCTATTTCCGTCGCTGATATTTCAGATAGCGTATTGGGCTAAGCGGCATCTCAAAGCGCAAGGAATGGTGAGTAAAATGGACTATTAATCTTCTAGGGTTGGGCAACCAGAGACCCGATTAGATCATTTTATATTATCGTTAATTTAAAAACTCAGCGTAATTCTATCACATTTTTTCAATTTACGTCGCTCCTATTTCAGCTAGCGAACTGGGCTAGGCTGCATCTTAAAACGCGAGGAATGGCGAGTAAAATGCACTGTTAAACTTCTATGATAGGGCAATCAGAGACCCGATTAGATCACTTTATATTTTGGTTATTATAAGAATTCAGCGAAATTCTATCACATTTGTTCAACTTACGTCGCTCCTATTTCAGATGCGTATTGGGCTAAGCGGCACCTCAAAGCGCATGAAATGGCGATTAAAATGCACTATTAAACTTCTAGGATAAGGCAAACAGAGACCCGATTAGATCATCTTATATTACGGTTAATATAAGTATTCAGCGTAATTCTATCACATTTATTCAACTTACGTCGCTCCTATTTCAGGTAGCGTACTGGGCTAGGCGGCATCTTAAAGCGCGTGGAATGGCGAGTAAAATGCACTATTAAACTGCTATGATAGGGCTATCAGAGACCCGATTAGATCATTTTATATTTTGGTTAATATAAGAATTCAGCGAAATTCTATCACAATTGTTCTACTTACGTCGCTGATATTTCAGATAGCGTATTGGGCTAAGCGGCATCTCAAAGCGCATGAAATGGCGAGTAAAATGCACTGCTAAACTTGTAGGGTAGGGCAAACAGAGACCCGATTAGATCATTTTATATTATGGTTAATTTAAGATGTCAGCAAAATTCTGTCACATTTGTTCAATTTACGTCGCTCCAATTTCAGATAACGTACTGGGCTAGGCGGCATCTTAAAGCGCGTGGAATGGCGATCAAAATGCACAATTAAACTTCTATGATAGGGCAATCAGAGACCCGATTAGATCACTTTATATTTTGGTTATTATAAGAATTCAGCGAAATTCTATCACATTTGTTCAACTTACGTCGCTCCTATTTCAGATAGCTTATTGGGCTAAGCGGCATCTCAAAGCGCATGAAATGGCGAGTGAAATGCACTATTAAACTTCTAGGGTAGGGCGAACAAAGACCCGATTAGATCATTTTACATTAAGGTGTATATAAGAATTCAGGGAAATTCTATCACATTTGTTCAATTTACGTCGCCCTATTTCAGATAGCGTATTGGGCTAAGCTGCATCTCAAAGCGCATGAAATGGCGATTAAAATGCGCTGTTAAACTTCTAGGGTAGGGCAAACGGAGACCCGATTAGATCATTTTATATTATGGTTAATTTAAGAATTCAGCCAAATTCTATCACATTTGTTCAACTTACGTCGCTCCTATTTCAGATAGCGTACTGGGCTAGGCGGAATCTTAAAGCGCGTGGATTGGCGAGTAAAATGCACTATTAAACTTCTATGATAGGGCAATCAGAGACCCGATTAGATCATTTTATATCTTGGTTAATATAAGAATTCAGCGAAATTCTATCACAATTGTTCTATTTACGTCGCTGATATTTCAGATAGCGTATTGGGCTAAGCGGCATCTCAAATCGCATGAAATGGCGAGCAAAGTGCACTATTAAACTTCTAGGGTAGGGCAAACAGAGACCCGATTAGATAATTTTATATTACGGTTAATATAATAATGGAGCGTAATTCTATCACATTTGTTCAACTTACGTCGCTCCTATTTCAGATAGCGTACTGGGCTAGGCGGCATCTCAAAGCGCATGAAATGGCGAGTGGAATGCACTATTAAACATCTATGATAGGGCAAACAGAGACCCGATTAGATCATTTGATATTATGGTTAATTTAAGAATTCAGCCCAATTCTATCACATTTGTTCAATTTACGTCGCTCCTATTTCAGATAGCGTACTGGGCTAGGCGGAATCTTAAAGCGCGTGGATTGGCGAGTAAAATGCACTATTAAACTTCTATGATAGGACAATCAGAGACCCGATTAGATCATTTTACATTTTGGTTATTATAAGAATTCAGCGAAATTCTATCACAATTGTTCAACTTACGTCGCACCTATTTCAGATAGCGTATTGGGCTAAGCGGCATCTCAAAGCGCATGAAATGGCGAGTAAAATGCACTATTAAACTTCTAGGGTAAGGCAAACAGAGACCCGATTAGATGATTTTATATTACGGTTAATATAAGAATTCAGCGTAATTCTATCATGTTTGTTCAATTTACGTCGCTCCTATTTCAGATGCGTATTGGGCTAAGCGGCATCTCAAAGCGCATGAAATGGCGAGTAAAATGCACTATTAAACTTCTAGGGTAAGGCAAACAGAGACCCGATTAGATCATTTTATATTACGGTTAATATAAGAATTCAGCGTAATTCTATCACATTTGTTCAATTTACGTCGCTCCTATTTCAGATAGCGTACTGGGCTAGGCGGAATCTTAAAGCGCGTGGATTGGCGAGTAAAATGCACTATTAAACTTCTACGATAGGGCAATCAGTGACCCGATTAGATCATTTTATATTTTGGTTAATATAAGGATTCTGCGAAATTCTATCATATTTGTTCAATTTACGTCGCTCCTATTTCAGATAGCGTATTGGGCTAAGCGGCATCTCAATGCGCATGAAATGGCGATTAAAATGCACTATTAAACTTCTAGGATAAGGCAAACAAAGACCCGATTAGATCATCTTATATTACGGTTAATATAAGAATTCAGCGTAATTCTATCACATTTCTTCAACTTACGTCGCTCCTATTTCAGGTAGCGTACTGGGCTAGGCGGCATCTTAAAGCGCGTGGAATGGCGAGTAAAATACACTATTAAACTTCTATGATAGGGCTATCAGAGACCCGATTAGATCATTTTATATTTTGGTTAATATAAGAATTCAGCGAAATTCTATCACATTCGTTCAATTTACGTCGCTCCTATTTCAGATAGCGTATTGGGCTAAGCGCCATCTCAAAGCGCATGAAATGGCGAGTAAAATGCACTATTAAACTTCTAGGGTAGGGCAAACAGAGACCCGATTAGATCATTTTATATAATGGTTAATTTAAGAATTCAGCGTAATTCTATCATATTTGTTCAACTTACGTCGCTCCTATTTCAGATAGCGTACTGGGCTAGGCGGCATCTTAAAGCGCGTGGAAGGGCGAGTAAAATGCACTACTAAACTTCTATGATAGGGCAATCAGAGAGCCGATTAGATCATTTTATATTTTGGGTAATATAAGAATTCAGCGAAATTCTATCACATTTGTTCAATTTACGTCGCTCCTATTTCAGATAGCGTATTGGGCTAACCGGAATCTCAAAGCGCATGAAATGACGAGTGAAAGGCACTGTTAAACTCCTAGGGTAGGGCGAACAGAGAACCGATTAGATCATTTTACATTAAGGTTAATGTAAGAATTCAGGGAAATTCTATCACGTTTGTTCAATTTACGTCGCTCCTATTTCAGATAGCGTATTGGGGTAAGCGGCATCTCAAAGCGCATGAAATGGCGAGTAAAATTCACTGTTAAACTTCTAGGGTAGGGCAATCAGAGACCCGATTAGATCATTTTATATTTTGGTTAATATAAGAATTCAGGGAAATTCTATCAGATTTGTTCAATTTACGTCGCTCCTATTTCAGATAGCGTATTGGGCTAAGCCGCATCTCAAAGCGCATGAAATGGCGAGTAAAATGCACTGCTAAACTTGTAGGGTAGGGCAAACAGAGACCCGATTAGATCATTTTATATTATGGTTAATTTAAGATGTCAGCAAAATTCTGTCACATTTGTTCAATTTACGTCGCTCCTATGTCAGATAGCGTATTGGGCTATGCGGCATCTCAAAGCGCATGAAATGGCGAGTAAAATGCACTATTAAACTTCTAGGGTAGGGCAAACAGAGACCCGATTAGATCATTTTATATTATGGTTAATTTAAGAATTCAGCGAAATTCTATCACATTTGTTCAATTTACGTCGCTCCTATTTCAGATAGCGTATTGGGCTAAGCGGCATTTCAAAGCGCATGAAATGGCGAGTAAAATGCACTATTAAACATCTAGGATAAGCCAAACAGAGACCCGATTAGATTATTTTATATTACGGTTAATATAAGAATTCAGCGAAGTTCTATCACATTTGTTCAATTTACGTCGCTCCTATTTCAGATAGCGTATTGGGCTAAGCAGCATTTCAAAGCGCATGAAATGGCGAGTGAAATGCACTATTCAACTTCTAGGATAAGGCAAACAGAGACCCGATTAGATCATTTTATATTACGGTTAATATAAGAATTCAGCGTAATTCTATCACATTTGATCATCTTACGTCGCTCCTATTTCAGATAGCGTACTGGGCTAGGCGGAATCTTAAAGCGCGTGGAAGGGCGAGTAAAATGCACTACTAAACTTCTATGATAGAGCAATCAGAGACCCGATTAGATCATTTTATATTTTGTTTAATATAAGATTTCAGGGAAATTCTATCACATTTGTTCAATTTACGTCGCTCCTATTTCAGATAGAGTATTGGGCTAAGCGGCATCTCAAAGCGCATAAAATGGCGAACAAAATGCACTATTAAACTTCTAGGCTAGGGAGAACAGAGACCAGATTAGATTATTTTATATTAAGGTTAATATAAGAATTCAGCGTAATTCTATCACATTTGTTCAACTTACGTCGCTCCTATTTCAGATAGCGTATTGGGCTAAGCGGCATCTAAAGCGCGTGGAATGGCGATCAAAATGCACTATTAAACTTCTATGATAGGGCAAACAGAGACCCGATTAGATCATTTGATATTATGGTTAATTTAAGAATTCAGCGAAATTCTATCACATTTGTTCAATTTACGTCGCTCCTATTTCAGATAGCGTATTGGGCTAAGCTGCATCTCAATGCGCATGAAATGGCGATTAAAATGCGCTGTTAAACTTCTAGGGTAGGGCAAACGGAGACCCGATTAGATCGTTTTATATTATGGTTAATTTAAGAATTCAGCCAAATTCTATCACATTTGTTCAATTTACGTCGCTCCTATTTCAGATAGCGTACTGGGATAGGCGGAATCGTGAAGAGCGTGGATTGGCAAGTAAAATGCACTATTAAACTTCTTTGATAGGGCAATCAGAGACCCGATTAGATCATTTTATATTTCGGTTAATATAGGAATTCAGCGAAATTCTATCACAATTGTTCTATTTACGTCGCTGATATTTCAGATAGCGTATTGGGCTAAGCGGCATCTCAAAGCGCAAGGAATGGCGAGTAAAATGGACTATTAAACTTCTAGGGTTGGGCAACCAGAGACCCGATTAGATCATTTTATATTATCGTTAATTTAAAAACTCAGCGTAATTCTATCACATTTTTTCAATTTACGTCGCTCCTATTTCAGCTAGCGTACTGGGCTAGGCGGAATCTTAAAGCGCGTGGATTGGCTAGTAAAATGCACTATTAAACTTCTACGATAGGGCAATCAGAGACCCGAATAGATCATTTTATATTTTGGTTAATATAGGAATTCAGCGAAATTCTATCACAATTGTTCTATTTACGTCGCTGATATTTCAGATAGCGTATTGGGCTAAGCGGCATCTCAAAGCGCATGAAATGGCGAGCAAAGTGCACTATTAAACTTCTAGGGTAGGGCAAACAGAGACCCGATTAGATAATTTTATATTACGGTTAATATAATAATTGAGCGTAATTCTATCACATTTGTTCAACTTACGTCGCTCCTATTTCAGATAGCGTACTGGGCTAGGCGGAATCTTAAAGCGCGTGGATTGACTAGTAAAATGCACTATTAAACTTCTACGATAGGGCAATCAGAGACCCGAATAGATCATTTTATATTTTGGTTAATATAAGAATTCAGCGAAATTCTATCACAATTGTTCTACTTACGTCGCTCCTATTTCAGATAGCGTATTGGGCTAAGCGGCATCTCAAAGCGCATGAAATGGCGAGTGAAATGCACTATTACACTTCTAGGGTAGGGCGAACAGAGACCCGATTAGATCATCTTACATTAAGGTTAATATAAGTATTCAGGGAAATTCTATCACATTTGTTCAATTTACGTCGCTCCTATTTCAGATAGCGTATCGGGCTAAGCGGCATCTCAAAGCGCATGAAATGGCGATTAAAACGCACTATTAAACTTCTAGGATAAGGCAAACAGAGACCCGATTAGATCATTTTATATTTTGGTTAATATAAGAATTCAGCGAAATTCTATCACATTCGTTCAATTTACGTCGCTCCTATTTCAGATAGCGTATTGGGCTAAGCGCCATCTCAAAGCGCATGAAATGGCGAGTAAAATGCACTATTAAACTTCTAGGATAAGGCAAACAGAGACCCGATTAGATCATCTTATATTACGGTTAATATAAGTATTCAGCGTAATTCTATCACATTTATTCAACTTACGTCGCTCCTATTTCAGGTAGCGTACTGGGCTAGGCGGCATCTTAAAGCGCGTTGAATGGCGAGTAAAATGCACTATTAAACTTCTATGATAGGGCAATCAGAGACCCGATTAGATCATTTTATGTTTTGGTTAATATAAGAATTCAGCGAAATTCTATCACAATTGTTCGATTTACGTCGCTCCTATTCCTGATAGCGTATTGGGCTAAGCGGCATCTCAAAGCGCATGAAATGGCGAGTGAAATGCACTATTAAACTTCTAGGGTAGGGCGAACAGAGACCCGATTAGATCATTTTACATTAAGGTTAATATAAGTATTCAGGGAAATTCTATCACATTTGTTCAATTTACGTCGCTCCTATTTCAGGTAGCGTATTGGGCTAAGCGGCATCTCAAAGCGCATGAAGTGGCGAGTAAAATGCACTATTAAACTTCTAGGTTAGGGCAAACAGAGATCCGATTAGTTCATTTTATATTATGGTTAATTTAAGAATTCAGCCCAATTCTATCACATTTGTTCAATTTACGTCGCTCCTATTTCAGATAGCGTACTGGGCTAGGCGGAATCTTAAAGCCCGTGGATTGGCGAGTAAAATGCACTATTAAACTTCTATGATAGGACAATCAGAGACCCGATTAGATCATTTTACATTTTGGTTATTATAAGAATTCAGCGAAATTCTATCACAATTGTTCAACTTACGTCGCACCTATTTCAGATAGCGTATTGGGCTAAGCGGCATCTCAAAGCGCATGAAATGGCGAGTAAAATGCACTATTAAACTTCTAGGGTAAGGCAAACAGAGACCCGATTAGATGATTTTATATTACGGTTAATATAAGAATTCACCGTAATTCTATCATGTTTGTTCAATTTACGTCGCTCCTATTTCAGATGCGTATTGGGCTAAGCGGCATCTCAAAGCGCATGAAATGGCGAGTAAAATGCACTATTAAACTTCTAGGGTAGGGCAATCAGTGACCCGATTAGATCATTTTATATTTTGGTTAATATAAGAATTCAGGGAAATTCTATCAGATTTGTTCAATTTACGTCGCTCCTATTTCAGATAGCGTATTGGGCTAAGCTGCATCTCAATGCGCATGAAATGGCGATTAAAATGCGCTGTTAAACTTCTAGGGTAGGGCAAACGGAGACCCGATTAGATCATTTTATATTATGGTTAATTTAAGAATTCAGCCAAATTCTATCACATTTGTTCAATTTACGTCGCTCCTATTTCAGATAGCGTACTGGGATAGGCGGAATCGTGAAGCGCGTGGATTGTCGAGTAAAATGCACTATTAAACTTCTTTGATAGGGCAATCAGAGACCCGATTAGATCATTTTATATTTTGGTTAATATAGGAATTCAGCGAAATTCTATCACAATTGTTCTATTTACGTCGCTGATATTTCAGATAGCGTATTGGGCTAAGCGGCATCTCAAAGCGCAAGGAATGGCGAGTAAAATGGACTATTAAACTTCTAGGGTTGGGCAACCAGAGACCCGATTAGATCATTTTATATTATCGTTAATTTAAAAACTCAGCGTAATTCTATCACATTTTTTCAATTTACGTCGCTCCTATTTCAGCTAGCGTACTGGGCTAGGCTGCATCTTAAAACGCGAGGAATGGCGAGTAAAATGCACTGTTAAACTTCTATGATAGGGCAATCAGAGACCCGATTAGATCACTTTATATTTTGGTTATTATAAGAATTCAGAGAAATTCTATCACATTTGTTCAACTTACGTCGCTCCTATTTCAGATAGCTTATTGGGCTAAGCGGCATCTCAAAGCGCATGAAATGGCGAGTGAAATGCACTATTAAACTTCTAGGGTAGGGCGAACAAAGACCCGATTAGATCATTTTACATTAAGGTGTATATAAGAATTCAGGGAAATTCTATCACATTTGTTCAATTTACGTCGCTCCTATTTCAGATAGCGTATTGGGCTAAGCTGCATCTCAAAGCGCATGAAATGGCGATTAAAATGCGCTTTTAAACTTCTAGGGTAGGGCAAACGGAGACCCGATTAGATCATTTTATATTATGGTTAATTTAAGAATTCAGCCAAATTCCATCACATTTGTTCAACTTACGTCGCTCCTATTTCAGATAGCGTACTGGGCTAGGCGGAATCTTAAAGCGCGTGGATTGGCGAGTAAAATGCACTATTAAACTTCTATGATAGGGCAATCAGAGACCCGATTAGATCATTTTATATTTTGGTTAATATAAGAATTCAGCGAAATTCTATCACAATTGTTCTATTTACGTCGCTGATATTTCAGATAGCGTATTGGGCGAAGCGGCATCTCAAAGCGCATGAAATGGCGAGCAAAGTGCACTATTAAACTTCTAGGGTAGGGCAAACAGAGACCCGATTAGATAATTTTATATTACGGTTAATATAATAATTGAGCGTAATTCTATCACATTTGTTCAACTTACGTCGCTCCTATTTCAGATAGCGTACTGGGCTAGGCGGAATCTTAAAGCGCGTGGATTGGCTAGTAAAATGCACTATTAAACTTCTACGATAGGGTAATCAGAGACCCGAATAGATCATTTTATATTTTGGTTAATATAAGAATTCAGCGAAATTCTATCACAATTGTTCTACTTACGTCGCTCCTATTTCAGATAGCGTATTGGGCTAAGCGGCATCTCAAAGCGCATGAAATGGCGAGTGAAATGCACTATTACACTTCTAGGGTAGGGCGAACAGAGACCCGATTAGATCATTTTACATTAAGGTTAATATAAGTATTCAGGGAAATTCTATCACATTTGTTCAATTTACGTCGCTCCTATTTCAGATAGCGTATCGGGCTAAGCGGCATCTCAAAGCGCATGAAATGGCGAGTAAAATGCACTATTAAACTTCTAGGATAAGGCAAACAGAGACCCGATTAGATCATTTTATATTTTGGTTAATATAAGAATTCAGCGAAATTCTATCACATTCGTTCAATTTACGTCGCTCCTATTTCAGATAGCGTATTGGGCTAAGCTCCATCTCAAAGCGCATGAAATGGCGAGTAAAATGCACTATTAAACTTCTAGGGTAGGGCAAACAGAGACCCGATTAGATGATTTTATATTACGGTTAATATAAGAATTCAGCGTAATTCTATCATATTTGTTCAATTTACGTCGCTCCTATTTCAGATGCGTATTGGGCTAAGCGGCATCTCAAAGCGCATGAAATGGCGAGCAAAGTGCACTATTAAACTTCTAGGGTAGGGCAAACAGAGACCCGATTAGATAATTTTATATTACGGTTAATATAATAATTGAGCGTAATTCTATCACATTTATTCAACTTACGTCGCTCCTATTTCAGGTAGCGTACTTGGCTAGGCGGCATCTTAAAGCGCGTGGAATGGCGAGTAAAATGCACTATTAAACTTCTATGATAGGGCTATCAGAGACCCGATTAGATCATTTTATATTTTGGTTAATATAAGAATTCAGCGAAATTCTATCACATTCGTTCAATTTACGTCGCTCCTATTTCAGATAGCGTATTGGGCTAAGCGCCATCTCAAAGCGCATGAAAAGGCGAGTAAAATGCACTATTAAACTTCTAGGGTAGGGCAAACAGAGACCCGATTAGATCATTTTATATAATGGTTAATTTAAGAATTCAGCGTAATCCTATCACATTTGTTCAACTTACGTCGCTCCTATTTCAGATAGCGTACTGGGCTAGGCGGCATCTTAAAGCGCGTGGAAGGGCGAGTAAAATGCACTACTAAACTTCTATGATAGGGCAAACAGAGAGCCGATTAGATCATTTTATATTTTGGTTAATGTAAGAATTCAGCCAAATTCTATCACATTTGTTCAATTTACGTCGCTCCTATTTCAGATAGCGTATTGGGCTAAGCGGCATCTCAAAGCGCATGAAATGGCGAGTTAAATGCACTGCTAAACTTGTAGGGTAGGGCAAACAGAGACCCGATTAGATCATTTTATATTATGGTTAATTTAAGATGTCAGCAATATTCTGTCACATTTGTTCAATTTACGTCGCTCCAATTTCAGATAGCGTACTGGGCTAGGCGGCATCTTAAAGCGCGTGGAATGGCGATCAAAATGCACAATTAAACTTCTATGATAGGGCAATCAGAGACCCGATTAGATCACTTTATATTTTGGTTATTATAAGAATTCAGCGAAATTCTATCACATTTGTTCAACTTACGTCGCTCCTATTTCAGATAGCTTATTGGGCTAAGCGGCATCTCAAAGCGCATGAAATGGCGAGTGAAATGCACTATTAAACTTCTAGGGTAGGGCGAACAAAGACCCGATTAGATCATTTTACATTAAGGTGTATATAAGAATTCAGGGAAATTCTATCACATTTGTTCAATTTACGTCGCTCCTATTTCAGATAGCGTATTGGGCTAAGCTGCATCTCAAAGCGCATGAAATGGCGATTAAAATGCGCTGTTAAACTTCTAGGGTAGGGCAAACGGAGACCCGATTAGATCATTTTATATTATGGTTAATTTAAGAATTCAGCCAAATTCTATCACATTTGTTCAACTTACGTCGCTCCTATTTCAGATAGCGTAC
The DNA here is from genome assembly GCA_916610135.2 of Macropis europaea. Classification (NCBI taxonomy): domain Eukaryota; kingdom Metazoa; phylum Arthropoda; class Insecta; order Hymenoptera; family Melittidae; genus Macropis; species Macropis europaea. Next base: position 185,064 of record CAKAJE020000737.1, read on the forward strand.
TGGGCTAGGCGGAATCTTAAAGCGCGTGGATTGGCGAGTAAAATGCACTATTAAACTTCTATGATAGGGCAATCAGAGACCCGATTAGATCATTTTATATTTTGGTTAATATAAGAATTCAGCGAAATTCTATCACAATTGTTCTATTTACGTCGCTGATATTTCAGATAGCGTATTGGGCTAAGCGGCATCTCAAAGCGCATGAAATGGCGAGCAAAGTGCACTATTAAACTTCTAGGGTAGGGCAAACAGAGACCCGATTAGATCATTTCATATTATGGTTTATTTAAGAATTCAGAAAAATTCTATCACATTTGTTCAATTTACGTCGCTCCTATTTCAGATAGCTTATTGGGCTAAGAGGCACCTCAAAGCGCATGAAATGTCGAGTGAAATGCACTTTTTAAACTTCTATGATAAGGCAAACAGAGACCCGATTAGACCATTTTATATTACGGTTGATATAAGACTTCAGCGTAATTCTATCACATTTGTTCAATTTACGTCGCTGATATTTCAGATAGCGTACTGGGCTAGGCGGCATCTCAAAGCGCATGAAATGACGAGTGAAATGCACTATTAAACTTCTCTGATAGGGCAAACAGAGACCCGATTAGATTATTTATATTATGGTTAATTTAAGAATTCAGCCAAATTCTATCACATTTGTTCAATTTACGTCGCTCCTATTTCAGATAGCGTATTGGGCTAAGCGCCATCTCAAAGCGCATGAAATGGCGAGTAAAATGCACTATTAAACTTCTAGGGTAGGGCAAACAGAGACCCGATTAGATCATTTTATATTATGGTTAATTTAAGAATTCAGCCAAATTCTATCACATTTGTTCAATTTACGTCGCTCCTATTTCAGGTAGCGTACTGGGCTAGGCGGAATCTTAAAGCGCGTGGATTGGCGAGTAAAATGCACTATTAAACTTCTATGATAGGGCAATCAGAGACCCGATTAGATCATTTTATATTTTGGTTAATATAAGAATTCAGCGAAATTCTATCACAATTGTTCTACTTACGTCGCTGATATTTCAGATAGCGTATTGGGCTAAGCGGCATCTCAAAGCGCATGAAATGGCGAGCAAAGTGCACTATTAAACTTCTAGGGTAGGGCAAACAGAGACCCGATTAGATAATTTTATATTACGGTTAATATAATAATTGAGCGTAATTCTATCACATTTGTTCAACTTACGTCGCTCCTATTTCAGATAGCGTACTGGGCTAGGCGGAATCTTAAAGCGCGTGGATTGGCGAGTAAAATGCACTATTAAACTTCTACGATAGGGCAATCAGAGACCCGATTAGATCATTTTATATTTTGGTTAATATAAAAATTCAGCGAAATTCTATCACAATTGTTCTACTTACGTCGCTCCTATTTCAGATAGCGTATTGGGCTAAGCGGCATCTCAAAGCGCATGACATGGCGAGTGAAATGCACTATTACACTTCTAGGGTAGGGCGAACAGAGACCCGATTAGATCATTTTACATTAAGGTTAATATAAGTATTCAGGGAAATTCTATCACATTTGTTCAATTTACGTCGCTCCTATTTCAGATAGCGTATCGGGCTAGGCGGCATCTCAAAGAGCATGAAATCTCGAGTGAAATGCACTATTAAACATCTATGATAGGGCAAACAGAGACCCGATTAGATCATTTGATATTATGGTTAATTTAAGAATTCAGCGAAATTCTATCACATTTGTTCAATTTACGTCGCTCCTATTTCAGATGCGTATTGGGCTAAGCGGCATCTCAAAGCGCATGAAATGGCGAGTAAAATGCACTATTAAACTTCTAGGGTAAGGCAAACAGAGACCCGATTAGATCATTTTATATTACGGTTAATATAAGAATTAAGCGTAATTCTATCACATTTGTTCAATTTACGTCGCTCCTATTTCAGATAGCGTACTGGGCTAGGCGGAATCTTAAAGCGCGTGGATTGGCGAGTAAAATGCACTATTAAACTTCTACGATAGGGCAATCAGAGACCCGATTAGATCATTTTATATTTTGGTTAATATAAGAATTCAGCGAAATTCTATCACAATTGTTCGATTTACGTCGCTCCTATTCCTGATAGCATATTGGGCTAAGCGGCATCTCAAAGCGCATGACATGGCGAGTGAAATGCACTATTAAACTTCTAGGGTAGGGCGAACAGAGACCCGATTAGATCATTTTACATTAAGGTTAATATAAGTATTCAGGGAAATTCTATCACATTTGTTCAATTTACGTCGCTCCTATTTCAGGTAGCGTATTGGGCTAAGCGGCATCTCAAAGCGCATGAAGTGGCGAGTAAAATGCACTATTAAACTTCTAGGGTAGGGCAAACAGAGACCCGATTAGATCATTTTATATTATGGTTAATTTAAGAATTCAGCCCAATTCTATCACATTTGTTCAATTTACGTCGCTCCTATTTCAGATAGCGTACTGGGCTAGGCGGAATCTTAAAGCGCGTGGATTGGCGAGTAAAATGCACTATTAAACTTCTATGATAGGACAATCAGAGACCCGATTAGATCATTTTACATTTTGGTTATTATAAGAATTCAGCGAAATTCTATCACAATTGTTCAACTTACGTCGCACCTATTTCAGATAGCGTATTGGGCTAAGCGGCATCTCAAAGCGCATGAAATGGCGAGTAAAATGCACTATTATACTTCTAGGGTAAGGCAAACAGAGACACGATTGGATGATTTTATATTACGGTTAATATAAGAATTCAGCGTAATTCTATCATGTTTGTTCGATTTACGTCGCTCCTATTTCAGATGCGTATTGGGCTAAGCGGCATCTCAAAGCGCATGAAATGGCGAGTAAAATGCACTACTAAACTTCTAGGGTAAGGCAAACAGAGACCCGATTAGATCATTTTATATTACGGTTAATATAAGAATTCAGCGTAATTCTATCACATTTGTTCAATTTACGTCGCTCCTATTTCAGATAGCGTACTGGGCTAGGCGGAATCTTAAAGCGCGTGGATTGACGAGTAAAATGCACTATTAAACTTCTACGATAGGGCAATCAGTGACCCGATTAGATCATTTTATATTTTGGTTAATATAAGAATTCAGGGAAATTCTATCAGATTTGTTCAATTTACGTCGCTCCTATTTCAGATAGCGTATTGGGCTAAGCCGCATCTCAAAGCGCATGAAATGGCGAGTAAAATGCACTGCTAAACTTGTAGGGTAGGGCAAACAGAGACCCGATTAGATCATTTTATATTACGGTTAATATAATAATTGAGCGTAATTCTATCACATTTGTTCAACTTACGTCGCTCCTATTTCAGATAGCGTACTGGGCTAGGCGGAATCTTAAAGCGCGTGGATTGGCTAGTAAAATGCACTATTAAACTTCTACGATAGGGCAATCAGAGACCCGAATAGATCATTTTATATTTTGGTTAATATAAGAATTCAGCGAAATTCTATCACAATTGTTCTACTTACGTCGCTCCTATTTCAGATAACGTATTGGGCTAAGCGGCATCTCAAAGCGCATGAAATGGCGAGTGAAATGCACTATTACACTTCTAGGGTAGGGCGAACAGAGACCCGATTAGATCATTTTACATTAAGGTTAATATAAGTATTCAGGGAAATTCTATCACATTTGTTCAATTTACGTCGCTCCTATTTCAGATAGCGTATCGGGCTAAGCGGCATCTCAAAGCGCATGAAATGGCGATTAAAATGCACTATTAAACTTCTAGGATAAGGCAAACAGAGACCCGATTAGATCATTTTATATTTTGGTTAATATAAGAATTCAGCGAAATTCTATCACATTCGTTCAATTTACGTCGCTCCTATTTCAGATAGCGTATTGGGCTAAGCGCCATCTCAAAGCGCATGAAATGGCGAGTAAAATGCACTATTAAACTTCTAGGGTAGGGCAAACAGAGACCCGATTAGATGATTTTATATTACGGTTAATATAAGAATTCAGCGTAATTCTATCATATTTGTTCAATTTACGTCGCTCCTATTTCAGATGCGTATGGGGTAAGCGGCATCTCAAAGCGCATGAAATGGCGAGCAAAGTGCACTATTAAACTTCTAGGGTAGGGCAAACAGAGACCCGATTAGATAATTTTATATTACGGTTAATATAATAATTGAGCGTAATTCTATCACATTCGTTCAACTTACGTCGCTCCTATTTCAGATAGCGTACTGGGCTAGGCGTAATCTTAAAGCGCGTGGATTGGCTAGTAAAATGCACTATTAAACTTCTACGATAGGGCAATCAGAGACCCGAATAGATCATTTTATATTTTGGTTAATATAAGAATTCAGCGAAATTCTATCACAATTGTTCTACTTACGTCGCTCCTATTTCAGATAGCGTATTGGGCTAAGCGGCATCTCAAAGCGCATGAAATGGCGAGTGAAATGCACTATTACACTTCTAGGGTAGGGCAAACAGAGACCCGATTAGATCATTTTATATAATGGTTAATTTAAGAATTCAGCGTAATCCTATCACATTTGTTCAACTTACGTCGCTCCTATTTCAGATAGCGTACTGGGCTAGGCGGCATCTTAAAGCGCGTGGAAGGGCGAGTAAAATGCACTACTAAACTTCTATGATAGGGCAAACAGAGAGCCGATTAGATCATTTTATATTTTGGTTAATATAAGAATTCAGCCAAATTCTATCACATTTGTTCAATTTACGTCGCTCCTATTTCAGATAGCGTATTGGGCTAAGCGGCATCTCAAAGCGCATGAAATGGCGAGTTAAATGCACTGCTAAACTTGTAGGGTAGGGCAAACAGAGACCCGATTAGATCATTTTATATTATGGTTAATTTAAGATGTCAGCAATATTCTGTCACATTTGTTCAATTTACGTCGCTCCAATTTCAGATAGCGTACTGGGCTAGGCGGCATCTTAAAGCGCGTGGAATGGCGATCAAAATGCACAATTAAACTTCTATGATAGGGCAATCAGAGACCCGATTAGATCACTTTATATTTTGGTTATTATAAGAATTCAGCGAAATTCTATCACATTTGTTCAACTTACGTCGCTCCTATTTCAGATAGCTTATTGGGCTAAGCGGCATCTCAAAGCGCATGAAATGGCGAGTGAAATGCACTATTAAACTTCTAGGGTAGGGCGAACAAAGACCCGATTAGATCATTTTACATTAAGGTGTATATAAGAATTCAGGGAAATTCTATCACATTTGTTCAATTTACGTCGCTCCTATTTCAGATAGCGTATTGGGCTAAGCTGCATCTCAAAGCGCATGAAATGGCGATTAAAATGCGCTGTTAAACTTCTAGGGTAGGGCAAACGGAGACCCGATTAGATCATTTTATATTATGGTTAATTTAAGAATTCAGCCAAATTCTATCACATTTGTTCAACTTACGTCGCTCCTATTTCAGATAGCGTACTGGGCTAGGCGGAATCTTAAAGCGCGTGGATTGGCGAGTAAAATGCACTATTAAACTTCTATGATAGGGCAATCAGAGACCCGATTAGATCATTTTATATTTTGGTTAATATAAGAATTCAGCGAAATTCTATCACAATTGTTCTATTTACGTCGCTGATATTTCAGATAGCGTATTGGGATAAGCGGCATCTCAAAGCGCATGAAATGGCGAGCAAAGTGCACTATTAAACTTCTAGGGTAGGGCAAACAGAGACCCGATTAGATCATTTCATATTATGGTTTATTTAAGAATTCAGAAAAATTCTATCACATTTGTTCAATTTACGTCGCTCCTATTTCAGATAGCTTATTGGGCTAAGAGGCACCTCAAAGCGCATGAAATGTCGAGTGAAATGCACTTTTTAAACTTCTATGATAAGGCAAACAGAGACCCGATTAGACCATTTTATATTACGGTTGATATAAGACTTCAGCGTAATTCTATCACATTTGTTCAATTTACGTCGCTGATATTTCAGATAGCGTACTGGGCTAGGCGGCATCTCAAAGCGCATGAAATGACGAGTGAAATGCACTATTAAACTTCTATGATAGGGCAAACAGAGACCCGATTAGATTATTTATATTATTGTTAATTTAAGAATTCAGCCAAATTCTATCACATTTGTTCAATTTACGTCGCTCCTATTTCAGATAGCGTATTGGGCTAAGCGCCATCTCAAAGCGCATGAAATGGCGAGTAAAATGCACTATTAAACTTCTAGGGTAGGGCAAACAGAGACCCGATTAGATCATTTTATATTATGGTTAATTTAAGAATTCAGCCAAATTCTATCACATTTGTTCAATTTACGTCGCTCCTATTTCAGGTAGCGTACTGGGCTAGGCGGAATCTTAAAGCGCGTGGATTGGCGAGTAAAATGCACTATTAAACTTCTATGATAGGGCAATCAGAGACCCGATTAGATCATTTTATATTTTGGTTAATATAAGAATTCAGCGAAATTCTATCACAATTGTTCTACTTACGTCGCTGATATTTCAGATAGCGTATTGGGCTAAGCGGCATCTCAAAGCGCATGAAATGGCGAGCAAAGTGCACTATTAAACTTCTAGGGTAGGGCAAACAGAGACCCGATTAGATAATTTTATATTACGGTTAATATAATAATTGAGCGTAATTCTATCACATTTGTTCAACTTACGTCGCTCCTATTTCAGATAGC